>JAOVVI020002317.1:0-21429 GCA_028571085.2 Nepenthes alata | reverse complement strand
GCATTCATCTTCTCCACCCAAATCACCCGAAACCATCATCGACCTCTTACCCTAACTCCCACTCACCTGAACAACCCTGTCCATTACACCAAACCCTACTCGGATGCACGAACCACAGCCCCACCCAACCCTAGCCTCCACCTTTCTTCTAAGAGAGAGAAACAAAAAGAAAATAAAAGAAAAAAAAATGAAATAGAGAAGTCCCGAATCCGGTGGTGCCGAATCTTCGTCTTCATCTTCTTTACCTCCATCTTCCTTGATTTCGGCTTCGTCTTCGTCTTCGTTGCCGTTTTCTTTGTCAACATTTTGATCGCCGTTGCCGTCACTGTCGACGCCTTCATCGCTGTTGTCGTCACTGTTGCTTCCACCTTCATCTCCGTCGCCATCGCCATTGGAACGAGCATCTCTGCCTCCCAACTTGGCTAAAGGTAGGGGCGCGCGAGGTTTTAACCAAAAAAAACCGAAAACAAAAAACAGAGGGAAAACACCAACTGAGAAACAAAAAATAAAAAAAACAAAAAAAAAGAGGAAAATAAGGGAGAGAAAAAATAAAAGAAAAAAAGCGAGAAAAAAAAAGTCAAAAAAAAAATCATCACCACCATCAAACCTAACAGAAACGTTGGACTTAAAGCTCTCATCACACCAACCAGATCAGATTATACAAGCAGTTCAGATCTTTCATATCCAGGGATGGAGCGGTTCGGCGCTTCCTTATCAAATGGATTAGGCGAACAGAGTTTGAGACTATTTGTATTGCTTGTGAGACACGTCACCAATTTGACTTAGGTATATTACAACTCTATCAAAGTCCGTAGGATTGCACATATCCAGGCCCAAGTCCTATTCCTTCAAGGTGACATTGGTGGTTCAGTATGATTTCGGCTCCCCTCCCACGTGTCTATCAACGTTGGCGGCCGCTTGCACCGTTGTTTGACTTACGCTTGGAAGTTCACTACCAAAGTTTTAACTCGACAGGGTCGAGTTCCAGTTATCCGGGGAGAATTGATGCGGACATCCAAACTATATCAAATTAGAAGATATTTACTTTAATTCCCTTTAATTTTATTTCATTTGAAAGATTACGATTTTATTTGCTTTTATTATACTGTGATTTTATTTGATTTACTTTTATTTGATTGAAATTTTCTTTTATTTTAGGAATTTAAGTCATGTTTAGTTAGTAAGTTATATTTCTTTCCAACTTAGTATTGTATTCGGATTCTCTATATAAGGATCCTACTTCTATTATTTAAGATATTGATGAATGTTTGAGAAATTGAATGCAATTGAGTATTGTGATTTTCTTCTCCCTCTCTCCCTTGTTTCCTCTCTTTCTTGTCTCTACCCCTTTGATCTCCATTTTTGTCTCTACCTCTCAATCTCTCTTCCCTACCTTCCTCTCCCTACATCAGGTTGTAAACCAGTTGAGCCAATTTGAGTTTTCCTCTGTTCACTTAGGGAAATTGGGCTTTAGTACTTTTGCTACTTGATAGGAACGTAAGCTACTCGACTGTCAGAAGAGGAATGATGCCTACTTTCCTTTCTCCATTTTCTATCCCAGGGTTTCATCTGCAGGTTCTATAGAGAATTCCTATTGATCGAGTGAGTTTGGCTTGACTAGCTTGTGAATAAGCTAAGACAATGCCCAAATGTGTCAACTGTTGGGCTCTTTCGTAAAAAATGCAAAGACAAATTAAGAAAGATCTGCTAATAGCTTATTTATGACCAATTGTGGCCCACAGCCCACTTATGCATAGATTTAGAACTAAATAAAAGCAAATACGAGCATTGCCCTTTCCATAGTGATCCTAAATATGTATCAGGATAGGCTGTTGAATAAAAAGCTGGTATGCAATATGCAGGGTAGCCTCCTTTCTTATATATAAAATAGATGTTACAGTATTAGATATATTTTACATGAAACTAGTGTGATAATAATCTTTCCCCTTTCCAAAGCAAGTGTGATAAGTAGTGACCTGTTTCTATCGTTTATATGCTAAATTAGTATTAGGCTAATTGCATATTAAAACGTATTAAAATGGCGAGCATTTTTAAATTTGTGAGCCTGTGAATCAGATACCCAAGGGGGCAAACATGACAAGTCCTGCAAGAGTTGTCAAGTAGACTTGCCAAATATATAAGCAAGATTTTTATAACTTTTTTTTATACATTTGACAAGACTTGCGAGGCTACTCAAGAGTCTTGAGCTCTAAGCAGGTCGAGTTGTTTTTTGTGTTGTTGGAGTTGAGCTCAATTAGCTTGTAAGTTGTTTCATCTTATTATATCTCTATCATGGATACAACAATACTCCAATTTTGAAGCTCAGGACTGACATTGTAAGAGCCTTTGTTAGTTTCCTGTTTCCTTGTTAATAGTGGCTATAATGAGCATTTACTTGACTGCGTCAGGTTGCTGTCTTGCTTCTTACTGAGATAACCCCTAAGAGTATAGCTGTTCATAATGCCACAGAAGTTGCTAGATTCGTGGTAAGTTGTTTATTTGCTTTCATGGAACATAAGACCATTTTTAGATGCTAATATCTGTATCAATCCTTCTATGAGTTATTTATTTTATATTCTCTGGAAGTCATTATATTCATGGTATCATGGATTTCATGTGCAAATTTTTTTAACATTCTCTTAATGCCTCTAGGTCAGACCAGTGGCTTGGCTTTCGTTGATACTGTATCCCGTGGGAAGAGTTGTTACATACCTATCAATGGGAATGCTGAAAATCCTTGGTTTGAAAGGAAGGAGGTTTGCATAAGGGCATCATTTTCATCCTCTTCATATTTTGTTCATGTCATTTTGTTTTTTCCCTATATTTTTGTGGAAATGATGTAAGTTTTGCTTCAATTATGTTAGGATTTCACTATTCTCTCTCAGTTGTAGCAAGGTCTTTGTAATTGAATCCCAATTGCTAGGTGCGATTGCATAGAATATACAATTCAGAGAAAAGAATGACAAGTAAAATATTTCGTTGCCAGTGATATGCACTTTCTATGTTGTATAGAGTGTACAATATTCTATTTGCATTGGAGAAGTTGTCTTGAGAACATCATTTTTGTAGTAGTTATAAACCACAGATTGCAAGAATGCGCTGCTTTTTTACGTGCGCCATCTTTTCAGACAACAATTTTGGTTCTTTGGTGTGTACTTATCCTCTTACCAATTGAATAAACAGGGAATCCACAAATTTTTGAAAATTTGTGGGTCTGATGATATAGTTTAAAGTTTGGCTTCTTCTTCTTCAATTATGCAAATCTCATTGCAGTTCTATTGGCCTGAATAAGCGTCCTTTTCCAAAATGATATAGTAACAGTAACAATCAAAGCTTGTTTTATCTAGACTGATGGAAGTACCACATCAATTAGGTTCTCATCATAGCATGTAATTATCCAATTTCATCATCATTTCTGAAGCTTTAGTAACTTTTGCATTAAAATCTGACTAGTGAATATTATCAGTGAGGGTGAAAATTTTGCTTGAGTTATTTTATATTTCGTGGTTTATGAAACATTTTGAGTTCTTCACACTCTTCAACTTCCATGCATTAGTGAACCATATGTTACTGAAGATGAGTTGAAGTTGATGTTACGAGGAGCTGAATTAAGTGGGGCTATAGAGGAGGAAGAACAGGTATTACTTTCCCTTTATTACTACTCTCTGTTTTTTATAGCAATTTGTTTCCCTCCACATTTGTAACCCCCCCTCTCTTTTGTTGATCTGGCTTTCTCTATCCAGCAAACCTGCTCTCTGTCCATGAGTTTTGGTCACAGCAATTTTTTTTTTTTTTGGTTATCTTGGGAATATAATTCTATAAATTTGATGTTGCTGTTTCAGGATATGATTGAGAATGTATTGGAGATTAAAGATACACATGTGAGAGAGGTAATGACACCCCTTGTTGATGTTGTTGCCATTGATGCCAGTGCAACACTTATTGATTTCCACAACTTGTGGGTGACCCATCAGTACTCTAGGTATGCTAGACCTCTGTGTATTCTTTTTATATATTAGCATTGAATTAAATGACGCACATAGGGCCCACTATGCGGTGCCATATTAGGGGCCCATGTGATAGTTGCTGCTCAAATATATATATATATTTATATATTTATTTTTCCGTTAGTGAAACTCCCTGCTATTTATAGAGTTGCAATAACTTGATTAAAACACACGAGTAATACTTCTCAGTGACAATCTTTCTTCGATGTAAAGTATTCATTGTTATAACAAGTCTTTTCATCATACTTCTTAGAAGCGAATTTACATTATATGCTTTTTACTGTTGGCTTATTCGATCAATCTTGTAAGCCAAATGAATCAAATATCTGAAAAAAGTAATGTATCAAATTAGACATGGAAGTTTTAAAGTGTAAGTTTGAAATTTATAAAGGTATGTGTTAAAATAGACAATTGTTTTTTAAAAAATTGCAAATTCTTACAGAATACAAAAACCAATGTAAACAAATTATCTGACATAAGTACAGCATTAACATATTCTAGCAAATATTAGCTGAAAATTAAAAAAGGTATTGCCTTTTCTTTTCGTTTGATTTTCTGAAGGTACTTAGATCTGAATTATTACCCTTAAGTATTGTATTTGATTTACTAGCTTGACTGGCTTTAAATGTTTTTGGCTATTGATCATTTTTATATTGCTTCAGCCAAAATGCCATGAAATTTTCTTGAATATTTGCTTGGCATCACCTATGAAGTAACAGCTGACACGTAATGGCTGTAACAGGCAGTTACTGTTAGTAATGGCTATCATGGCCATGACCTATGAATCTGTGGGTCCTGGTATATTAAGTATTGTAGTGTTATGATATTTTCCAAAACTGTTCAGTAATGGTATTTTGCTATGTTATTGCTGTTATATTCTTAGTTTGACATTTTTCCCTGTGCACATTTGTAGGGTGCCTGTATTTGAGCAGCGCATTGATAACATAATTGGTATTGCATATGCAATGGATCTGCTGGATTATGTTCAGAAGGTTTGCCAGTTTCTGCTTGTATGTCTCCCTTGTAGTTGTTGCTTGTTTATCAATGACATGCATCATCTCATAGTTTGCAGAATTATGATCTGTTTGATTTTGAAGGGAGAGCTTCTAGAAAGTTCTATTGTGGGGGATATGGCACACAAGCCAGCCTACTTTGTGCCTGGTAATCCTTGTACTTCAATTTGTTGTTTGACTTTATGGCCTGCCAAGCTAATGGTTTCATGTCATTTCTTTGATGAGAAAGTCCGAAAAAGGGAGCCCTGAATTGTGGCATCATCCATGTGATATTTTGGTCTTACTTAGATGGTTCTTGTCTGAAGTAGTTGACACGCTTGTACACATGATAATTTCTGTCAGTGGCCCACTGAATCCATTTGATATGGTCTTTACATATTTTTTGTTGGCTAGATAAAGTTGATGCAGGGCTAATGCAGTTGTTGTAACTACTAGTCAAACTCCTTTCAGTGCACTGAATGTTCAAATGTTGTGTAGTTAATGCTGACCAGAACATTTTTCATCAAAAATCATCAGATCCCAGAAGTATCATTGGCAAAATTTCTAAGCTTCTGGAAAAGGATGAAAGCTGGAGATAATGATCTATTGTATCCTAGAGGTCATAGATTCAAACCACCGAGCAACTTTTTTGCGACGCAAAAGTAAGATTGTGTATATTTGACCCTCACCTAACCCTACAATGGGGAAATTTTGGTCATTGAGCCGATTTTTTTGGAAAGGTCACTACATCATTAAACTACATTGTTTGACCTTTCTTTGATTTAAATTAAAAAAGTGGTTCTGAGTGATTGGCACAATAGTATGATGTGCATCCCATGTATCACAATTTATCCCATTTTCCATCTTCTGCGTCTTCAACCCCAAACATTACCAAATAATTGTTAGGTCTGTTCCATGATCTTTTGTTTGCCTTCCCACAATTTTTTGACATGTCCCATGTTAGTCATAATCAAAATTTTAGTGGAAGAGGTCCAAATTCATTCTATAGCCTGACCCCAAGCTAGCTGAATGTTCTGATGTATCTATTGATGCAGGCTGTGAATCATTTAGCATCTGAATAGAATATTTCTACTGAGGAAAGCTGGTGGCTTGCTTTTTCCAACACGTAATTGAAATTTCTTTCTGCTGATGTGTCTTAGCTGCTTAACTGTGGCTTTTGTCCATAAACATATATTATCACTTTAGTCTTGCAATAATCTTGTTGAAAAAACAGAAGACTAGTGGAATATTGTTGCCAGTGAAAGATCCTGTGGAGTCCAAACATTTTGTTTATGTTGGTAATCTATAGAATTTATTCTCATTAGACATATTGATCCATGATGTGCATTTTGTCAAAATTTACTAAGAATTTAAATTAATGCCTGGACGGACCATGCCTTTGTTCTGTTAGGACTTGAAAATATCCACAGCAGAGTATAATTAAATACGTCATTTGGCTTAAATGAACCTCGAATTGAAAAAATGCGTGGGTGATAACAAATTAGTTCTATTGGACTTGGCATGCTGTTTGTGACAGACTTATGTGATGGAGTTTACATATTCTATTTTTCTCTGCTTGAGAAAGTACTATGTAAAAGTAAGTGTTAGTTGAATTATGGGGAGGTTAGGGGGTGGCTTCCTCCCACTGTGTCTCTGGTCCAAAACAGAAGAGAACATGCTGCAAAAGGGGAAAGAAGGGGAAAAGGAATGTGTTTCCAAGTATTGATATTAGAATTTTAGCAATAACAGCAAAGCCTTGATTTCAAATTAACTGAAAATAAAAAATGGCAAATTCCTAATTGTAAAAATGTGGCTAACTATGTCTTTGAGCTTGAGATATTCATTTCAATCACTAGCATGTTCTGTGATTATTTCAAAGCTGATTGAAGGTTATGATTTGGACATTCTTTGCCGTTCTTTTATTTGTTCTTATAATCCGGTATATTGAAAGGGAAATATTGTAACTGAGAATCAGATCAATGTCTTTCCATTACCATCCTAATGGAAGAAACTACTATCCATTACCACCTAAGTGCAATGAGTTGCGACTTAGATGTCTTGCCCACTGTACTCGTAAGGCAGGCTACAGTTCTCTGATTTAACATTCAGACTGGGGTATATGTGTGTGTTTCCTTGCCAAATTTAAATGAAGAAAGAATATATTGTGAGGTGTCCCTGTGCCCAAGAAATCAATAATATCATTTGAAGTAGTCAAATTATAAGGAATTAAATATAACGTGGACTATGAAGGGTCTACAAGAGCAATGAAAAGGAGGCATAAAAAAACCTTTGGAGCTCCGTGTAGATTTATCTATAACCAAGCCTCCTACTACTTGAGATTCCTGCACCAAATAAACCAACATAATTATTTCTTATGCATGTCCTGGAAAAACAAGTGGACAGGACATACTGTATGAAATAAGAGAGTAAAGAACATTCCCACCAACTTTTGTATTAAGGAAAATGTGGGTATTCGCATAACTCAACCATTATGTACAATGCTCAGGAATCCAGGCCAAAATGAAACCTAACTTACCGACTGCCTCAGTATGCTATATTTGTTTTCATTCTATAGAGAACCAACTAGTGATAATGTGCAAAACTACGCTAGAGATATCTTTGGACCTTATATCTTCTTGGTTCTCTGTCACGCCCAAATTATACCACGCTTAGGCAGCTGCAAGTTATTGTTCACTGTTTGTCCCCAATTTCTACTGCTATATACTGTGCTTTGGGTTATGTGAATATCCTTTTTCCGTGATGGATAAGTGTTGGAAATTATATATATTCTCATATTTTAGTTTGATATTTGTTTTTCCACTTGGTGAGGCAACAATCTAATGTTAGTTAGTTTGGTGAAGGAATGTTATCGTAAGACAGTTATGTATGAAAATATAATTAACTTCCCAAGGTTCTTTATTAATTCCTCTCTCAGTTCTCCTAAAGGCCAATGATACTCTACATTGTACTGGATTTCTGCTAATGTGGTTGCATTTACTAACATTATTGATTGCTAGCGAAGGTATTCAATAATTCAATAGGTAATACATATAAACATGGCACATACCTCGCAGGATAATACATATAAACATGGTTAATTGAGTATGAGCAACATAATAAAAACTTAGTAAGCCCAAGAAGAAATACCAATAATTCAATAGGCAAGGTTCTCTGTGAAGGCAAGACTTGTAACTTCTTGTATTTAAGAGGGCAATGGATGAAATGGGAAGACCTGGATTCCCTAGTTGATTCCCCTATATATTCCTTGGAAGATAGTCCATTTTATGCACAAACAGCAGAGGGACCAAGCATCTCAATATTGTAACCCTCTGTTAGCTTTGAAGTTACGAAGAAGGCACTGTTAAGTTTAATGAAATATATTGGCCAAGTCATGGAGAAAGGCCTCAATTTACTAACATTCTGTAATTTTTATGTTGAACTGTTTTTGGGGCTTAATTTTATATATTGAAGGAGATTTTATGATAATTTCATTGGTATTGTTTGACCTAATACATGTTTAATGAATAGTGAGTTATTCTCTTAGAAAATAGCAGAATCATATTTTTTGGGTATTGATCTTGCAAAATTGAGCTTAAAATAGAAGTTTATGAATAATTTTCAACAAATTAAAGCTCATAATAAAATTATGAAAATCAAGAAAATAAATAAAAGTGAGAATCCTTCTGTCACAGAAGTCATTATCCTACTTAGATTGATTTGAAAAATCAATACCTCATTTCTCGCATGTTTATTTTTGTGTGTGTGTGTGTGTTTCTTGCATTGTTGTCTTGCATTTTTTTGACAAGAAATATTCCTATTAAAAATTCTAAATTGAATTGGATTTTTTGGATGGCAGATTCAATGTCTGTATGGAATCTACTTAGAGAGTTCCGCATTAGGAAGGTTCACATGGCTGTTGTTCTGAATGAGTATGGAGGAACTGTGGGGGTATGTTGACTCCTGTCCCAAAGAAGTACAATTCCAAAACTTTTAATGAAGCTTTTAATATGGATGATATTGATGTAGCCCTTTTCTTTCTAGTGCAACAAATAGTTAGAGAGAAGAGTTGATCTAGTTCCTTTTGCTTGGACTATCTGCTTCTAACAGTTTCTGAGGTTTCACATAAGCCCTCTTGTGAATTCAATACATTCAACAGCCAGGTGCTAAGCTTAATATATGACAAGAAGCATATACCTACCTATTTGCCTAAAATGTCGAGAAATATTCTTTAATAAGCTTTTTCCTAATTTAAAGTGTGATGATTTACCTAAATTGGTATTTTGGTAGGTTTGGTGCTGGATAAGTTTACCCACATTTAGCATTTCTTAAATTCTCGTGCTTAATCCTGCCAAAACTGAATTACTGCTATAAAGTCCATTTTGTGAGGAAAGACTTGAATTATCTGAGGCGTGCTACACAATTATATTATCTAAAAGAGACTAAATTTGAGTGAGGCTGTACCTGCAAATTGTTTGCCTCCTTCCATTTCTATCTTTTGAATCTACAATAGTACAGGATCTCAGAGACACAGACAATTGAAGGCAATTCAAGATAGCTATAAAGTCCACTGGAATCCTTGCCCATGAATCATGCTATCCAAATGCTGCATGCTTCCCCTGAGAGTCATGCTCATTAGTGTTGAGCATTTCAGTTTTTGTTCCTTTTCCACTCTTCAACACGTTCCATCCACGAATCGCCCATCTAAGAGCCCTTTCTTCGGCTTTCGACATTCTTACCGGCCGGGTATAGGTAGTTCACGGATGCTTATTTTCTCATCGAACAGCGGAAAATGAAAATACCGGAACTCCTCGGCACTTCCTTCGTCTGCTTTCTTCTGCCAGTACTCTTCCCTATTCTACTATTTGATTCTCTTTTCGCCTGCCTAAACTCACCGACAGTGCTTGGATATTCCTTTGACGTACGTGAATTTGGCCCTTGCTTGGCGGGTCGGGTGACCGGTTAGCAGTAGATCCTTTTCCATCCGTGAGAGGTCCTTACTTACGAATGTTATTGAATTCATTACAAAACCAGCCTTTGTAGACAATTTTATACCCCTTGCTTTGCTTCAAAAAGCGTATACATTTTGTCATTTTAAGTTTCCTTGAATAGCAAGGGTTAAGAAGACATTTCTAGATTTTCTGTGTGATATGTGAATTGAATAATTCACCCCAGGAAACAAAAGGCATGATACAGATTCTCAGGACACTCATCATCAGCAGTTCGAGTTAGTGTTTTGGAGATGATCATGACAAGAAAAATGTCAATGGCTGTTGTTTCAGATGATGTTCAGCAGCAGTCCTTCGTCATTTCCTTACAAGATCATTGGAGTTTTAATGATGCGCTGGTAATGTTAAAGGACAAAATTGGAAACCAAGACCTTTGTGTCAGTTGATAGTTATGTAAGATTATTCTTTGTTTACATAATTCCTGCAGACCTGAACCTTAAGGTGGTTGAATGAACTTGATACCACGTTGCATGGAGCACAAACATTGACCTCTTGAGCCCTTGGCTTGACTTCAATATTTGTTGGTAGCTAGAATAGATTTGTGGTTTTTCTCTGTAAAATTGAGATCTGTAGTATGTGTAACTTAAACTGCAGTGTACTAAAATCTGAAATGTCCTGCAAATGCAACTTGTTTGACGTCTCAATTTTTCACTGCTATATTTTGTTTTCATTATTTGTCACATCATGACTAATCTGTCATTCTGCTGTATGATGAATTAACAGATAGTGACTCTGGAAGATGTGGTTGAAGAAATTGTTGGTGAAATCTTTGATGAAAATGATTCCAAGGTATAGCGTTTTTTCGGAATGTAAGTCCTTTTTGTTAGCACACTGTAATTCCTAGGTTTTACCAGTGGAATGGCCTCTTGTATCCAAAATCAACACTCCTTAGGCATGTATGAATTTTTTTTTAATTTAATTTGGATATGCTAGGAACACTTCTTTTGGCTCTTCTTCAATTTTCATAATACAGTGTTAACTCTTTAAATAAACATAGTTTGTGCTTAAGGGGAACAAAAAAAAATCCTAGGCAGTATCTTGTTAGAGAGAACATACTATCTGAACCCAAAACTTGCAAAAAATAGAGCAAGCGGTGGTCTAAAATCATTTGAACTAGATATTTGAGAGCGAAAGAGAATAGAAAAGAGTTTTTGGTGGCTATTCCCCCTTAACCAAGAAAAATAAGGATGTAGAGAGATCTTATAGTCTATTAAGAATCTAGTTGGCATCTGCTTCCTATGTAACATGGATACTCTTTGGGACTTCAAGTGTCAGTATCTGATACATGTCGGACACCAACATGCCCTAAACATGCTTGGACGCGTGTCAAGCATGCTCCGTCATGTGTCAAAAATTTTTTTAGTCTGACATATTTCGGACTTGCTCTAGGCATATCGTGATACGTTTTGGACACGTTGAGTAATTTTTTGACACGTTTTGGTCACATTTTGAACACATTTTGTTATTAATATTTAATATTTATCCTTCCATGAAAGTTGTATCAATGTTATTGTACTTGTATGAATGCATACTGCTTCTTCATGTGATTTTTTTGTGTGTGATTTGAAAAATATATATTTTTTATTTCAAATTTAGTATAAAATAATAGAATTCATCAATTAAAAAAATTATAAATTATAATTTTAATTTGCATGTCCTCAATTTGACGTATCCGTGATTTTTAAAAAATAGCGTATCGACGTGTTGGTTTCACGTCAAGTCCGTGCTTCATAGCCTTCTTCCAACAACAGAATTGGTTTCATAGCCTTCTTCCAACAACAGAATTGGTGCCAGTCCCACTTCGTTGTGTTGAATCTTATGTTCAATTTTTTGTCCATTTAAAGACAACTTCAAAATAAAGAAGTGTGAGTTTGGCCCCTTTTTTCCTTTTCTTTTTTCTTTTTTTTGGTTGAGGGAGGAGGGGGGGGGGTTGACAATCTGATTGAAGCTTCAATCCCTGAAATAAAATTTGAAAAAAGGGGAGAAAGTGTCATATGCCATATATCTTTAGTTCTATATGTAATTATGATAATTCTTGCTACTACTGTGGAATATTAAATGAATCTCTCTGCACCTCACAAACTGTAGCAGCTCGGCAGGAGCAGGTGTTTGGTGCATGCTCTTTCTCATGCATCAAAGCACAATCAAAAGTGCCCCCTTACTCTCTGGTGTGGGGGCAGGAGTTGTTTTTGAACTTGGTGATTAATTCGTTATAGAGGTTTTGTGCTAAAGGCTTAGAATTCTCTTTTTTTAATGGCGTTTGAGGGAGTGTTTATACCTGCCATGAAATCGGTAGGTGAAAATGAAAATAGAAGGGACACACACATCACACACACGCACACACCCCACACCACACACGCACACACCCCACACCACACCACACCACACACGCACAACACAAGACACTGCGCATGCATGCATGTGCACACACAAAACACCATATGCATACACGCGCGCACACATTTGAAAAGATAGTTTAAATTGGAAAATTACCATACATTTGTAAAAACTTCGCGTGAGAAAAGTAGTAGTTTCAAGGATTTTAAACTTCAAACCAGCTCAAGTCACATACCAATTGTAATAGGAGTTTCCCAACTCTACATTCCATGGTGGCTTTCATCGTTACCCATAATATGCATATATGGAATTATTGATGTAATTTCATATAGTTATTCAGTCTGAATACTACAGGAAGAGCATAAGCCAAATGACGGAATGAGAAGATCTAGAATATAGAATATCACAACACGAGTGAATTAGCTGATTTGGAGTCCTATATGTTCATTCATGTGGTAGAAATTTGTCCAATTTGGGAAGGGGTTTTCTAATAAAAATGTGATTGGTTTGTATACCTCCATCAATTCAAACCTATTAGGATTGCATTCAATTAGAAAATATCATAATTAGAGGAACTTACCTTCTTTTTTCTAGTCAGGTCAATAAGATTATGAATTTTTTTCTTTTATTTTACATATAATGGATTTACTCAAGCCAATACATGTTTTTCTTTTAGTCCTTCTCATGTTAGGTCTTATATTAAGAGGGCTAGGAATGATATCTTTTGTAAGTCCTCTTTTTTCTGCCTTTTCGTTGAGATTGGTTCTTGTTTGTATCTCCTTATTCTATAATCTAGCAAACTTTCATTTTGTAGCTTTTGAACAACTTATTTACGTGGGAGCTATAAATGTTTTAATTGGAATGATTGATGAATTGAATCTAAAACTTTCGATTGAACTTATTATTTCAATCGGTATTTTTGGTTATTTTCCCTTTTATATTCCAAAATTGAAATTTAGGTAATTACTTTATGAACATATGTATAAAAAAGTATTTCATTTAGCTCTTTCATGCCTGCAATGACAAGTCATTTCGGTTTTCTGTTACTAGTTTTAATTATAACATTTGCTCTATTTATTGGTCTGAATAAGATATGACTTATTAATTCAATGAGAAATTCATTAAAAGAAATCCGTTAGTGAAATTCCATCTATTTTATAGTTTATTGTAGTTTTTTAACCCAATTCCTATAGTAATGAATACAAGCGTAATTGAAATACTTGGGGAGTTATACATTTGTGTATTATTAATTGTTTCTTGAAGCTCGATTTCTACCCCGGATGAACTTTATAGCCAAGAGAAACCATAAACAAGAATAGAAGAGCTTGCCCTATCCATAAGTAAATATTTTGTAGTAGCCTTATTAGGTCGTAAATATTTCTTGGTATATCCAGATAATAGGTAGGGGTATCAATTGGAATATTTTGGAGTTACAAAGATAGTTATTAAATTATTGGGGCTTCGAGTCTTACAGAAAGTTTTTGTTTTGACAATTTAAAAGTAGGAAACGACTTTTTATAGATGAATCGATATTCAAAATCATTTCATTTAGGATCTCGTACTCTATCAAAACGTTGGATTTCAAAATTTTAAATACAATTGCCTGGATTCAATAGGAGCTAAAAGTCTCACCTTGAAAGTTTGTTGGGGCAAAGTTGATTTTTTAGTTGGTGTTATTGATTAAAATATTGGAATTGGTATAGGTCGCGGCCGTATTTATTTCAATTGTATCAATGATACATATCAACGCTGGATGGAAAAAAAAAAGAAAAGAGCAACTTGGTGCATAAAGCTGCTTTGAGTGAGGTCCGGAGAGGGGTTGGACCACTTTAGGTCTATTAAACGTCTAAACTGCTATTTTTTTCTCTCGTCCACTTAAAAAAGTTAGTAATACATTAAATTTTTTCAATTTATCATATATTTTTATATCATAAGGGTTTAGTCAATTTTATCAAATTAAGCATGATTTCCTTTATAGTTTTTTGAAAAAATACTACAAAACTTTTTATCTATAATGTTATATGCCTTTATGAAACATGTGGTAGGATTCTTTAAAGATTGGATGTATTTTTAGGTGGTGACATTAAGCCAGAAGAAGCTCAGAAAATTATTAAAATAGCAGCAGCTAACTTAAGGAAAACTAAACACATGGGTTTAGGCTACAAAGAATGAAGCCAAGCAAAAAATGAAATAAAAAATAATTTGCCGATGTTGGTCATATCCGCCATATATCACAATATGTCACTAGTTTGATACTGATATTTATTATTTGATATTTTGATCCTTGGTTGGTATGGAGTCCATGTTGCAAAATGGAGCATAGGAATTGGGGAAGTAGGCTTTGGGGTGGCCATGTCCATAATGATTCCCACATTGTAGGTGCTAAGGAGGGTTACAATAGCACAACTTTGATGTTGCTTCCAAGCTTACCCTATTAAAAAAGTAGGGTATTAAATTTTCCTTTCTTGTTCTCTTCTGTGGTTTTTTTTTTTTGTTTGTTTGGAGGGAGGATGCAAAATGCTACAGCATTCCTTCAAATAGAAAACAATATGTTCTTTCATTCTAAACTAAGTTCAATAAAATCAGTGTCAAAGCCGCCAAAAGCAGGTAATGCCCCTATAAGACAAAAATCAAGCTCTTTGAAAATCCATGAATATCACTGTTGTTGCTTCCCTCATATCAGTCTGAGCCGCTCAGAAGGTCCCATGACTTGGTTGTGCTAGCGTCAATTGAAATGTCTTCTCCAATTTATGTCTTCTTGGAACCATAAAATTACATTTTTCATGGGACGGCTTTCTGTTGCACAAATTGCATGTTTGATTTGATGTTAAAGATTTGTTGGTGGCTCTTAATCTTTAAGAACTTAGGTTATCTTTTATGCTTCATGATATGCTGCTGACAACTTTGGTCTTGTGGAATTGTGTTTATCTTTTTTATTATCCCAAAAGATAAACCATGGAAATCTTTTACATTTTCTTGAATTCTAAAATATTAACTCCAGTTCAGAATATTCTTGGTTCTTTTTCTATTCAATTTCTGTGTTTTGGAACTCCCATTGACTAGCTTTGTATAGATGATCTTATGCGGACATTGTGATTGCTGCCAGCTCTGACTGTTGTTGCTTGTATCTAAACCCATGATTGACATAAAGATCTTACAATGCTTAGTTAATAATTGATTTGCCAATTGACAGGAAGAAATTCAGAAGAAAACGGGTTATATTGTAATGAGAGCACAGGGAGTATATGATGTGGATGCAAATACCTCAATTGATCAGCTCTCTGAAGATTTGAACGTTATAATGCCAGAGGTGTTTTCCTTTTGTTCTGTATCCTTTATTCTGGTCATTTCTCAATTGTTTTTTTCATTTTACTTTTAGGAATATGGTCATGCATCAAAAGGAAAACTTGCTGCCCATGTTATGAATTTTGATGGCAAAAGGAATCCCATTGGATGATAATTTATTGGTTTTTGAGGTATAGCTGTAGTAGCAAAATTGCTTTCACTTTTCCGTGACATTTTTCTAGTTTTATTTATCTTTTTAATGAGTATAGTAAATAATTCCTTGAATGTAACTGAGATGTTCACTAGATGATGGCTTACCCTCTCTGCGGAGACTGGTCTTTCTCTTCATTCTCTCTTCTTGCAGCTGCAATAATTTCTCATCTCTCTCCATATTACAAGAAGCAATCTCTCCGGCTAGTAGTCTGCTCATTTTTTTGTTTAATAATGTTAGAGAGAAACTGATGCTTGTCCAAACTTTTCCCTCCAGAATACTTGTTTATGGCACATTATGTTTCTGTTTGGATAGTCAGTTGCCCTTCCTGCCTTTTGATAAGCATCCTACCAATCTTCATATACCATATGAGAACTGGACCCGTCGAGCACCTGGAGGTAACTGTTTCCTCTTAGGAGGCAGATGCGTATGATGATGGTTTGCATGTCTTCTCAACTATTATGTTGTCAAAGACATTCCAGGCACTCGGGCGAGGCGCGAGCGCCTAGACCATGTCCACTTTTGAAAAAAATGATTTTTTTCATTTTTTTTAATGTCATGGTCTCTTAAAAAATTGCAATTTTATATTTCTTTTACTGCACTTGCCATTTCATCATCACTACCCGCACAGCACCAGCCCCCTTTCTCTGACGTTTCATTCGCATTACATAAGATTACCATTTTTATGATCTTCATGCTGGTTGAGGTCATAAATAACAAATCTTGAGCAGAAACAAGTACTTCAAGTTCTAGAGTGCAGATGTAAAGCCTTCAAGTTCTAGAGTAACAAAAGTATAAGAGGAAGAGGCCAATTAAGAGGAAATAGAGGAGGAGATTGATGGCTATAAATCTTAATAATGGATTTGATAAGGGTTTAATTGATGATAATAATGGTGATAAAGATGATGTGGTGGATTTGATTAGGATTAGAATTAAAGTATCTTAAAACTGTGCATTATATGTGCTAGAAGATACATATTGAAGAGTAGTGTTTTTGTTGTTTTCATTATTTGTGATGACTTAATTGTATATTTATAGTTGTTTTCAGTTGTTTGAGTATCGAGTAATATTTTTCTGCCCAACTGATTGGCATATTTTTATTAAAATTAGCGTCTTATTTGTCCCGGACAATAATCCTCAGGTCTTTGGCTGCCCAGGTCCATTCAACCAAAATGACTTCTTCCATCACCCTGCCGATAAGTCATTAGATGAATAAATCTGGACGACGACAAATTTTGTGGACCATAACTACCAACATGTTTCATATTTAGTTGATTATCTTTAGGTTTTTTTCCCCATTCTCTCTGCATATGCTCCACCATATATATATGATGGCTATGGTATTTTATTCCTCTTTCTCTATTTTATGACAGGGTCATCAATATGAGACAGTTTCGGGTTTTATTTGTGAGGCATTTGGATATATCCCCAGAACAGGTGAGAGTGTAGAGGTGGTGCTGGAAAAGGCAAATCAGGAAGAGGATGATGAATATACTGAAGCAGAGTCAGAGGGTCAAGTTCAGAAAGAAAAATTTCAGATTTTTAAACTTGAGGTATATTATATGCTCCAGTTCTAGTAATGTATTTATACAAAGCTTTAATTCCATTTCAACGTAAAGGGATTAGCTAATAATTAATGTCAATTATATGCTCCTATGAATTCCGTCTGATAATTTGCTTTTTAATTTTTATCTTACATTCGTTATTTCTTATAACATCAAATTTTCTGGAAACAGTTTGAAAGTTGCAGGACCTTACTGAAAATCTAGTTTCCTATTTTTTTTTTTTTTGCTGCTTAGCTTTCGGGCATGTTGATAAACTACTGCTGAGCCCATTTCATGGGGAGAGCCTCCTACGCCCACCTAATTACCAGAGTTAGAAGTTGCATATGAATGATGAAAATTGACTAGTCATTTAAATCATTTAATTTAATCTCCAATTAACTTTTAATTATAACCTCTGAGTGAATATAAGAGGGGCTCTCTAGTGGGAGGATCATAACGACACTTTATTTCATGGTCTCACATTTGGTTCTTCTCATCGAATGAGCATGTTGATATAGTTATCTTGGAGATGTTAAGGCCATGAACATATGAAAATTCCATCTGTTTCGCCTTTTACAGGATTACTCTCAAGTCTAAACATCCGGTAATGTTGGTTGAAAAGTCTGCGTCATATCTCAGTTACGAGCATAAATTGATCAAAATACAAATTTTCTGTCACTTTTTGAGAAAGGTATTACTCGTGAGGAGCAAAATTTGAGTTGAAAGTCAATTAGAAGCCCTTCTCTTCCCTTTTTCACTATAGATGGAGGAGAATCGCAGTGGCTTGTGAAGTGATGAGCTCAAATTGATGAGGCTCAAACAGCCATTTAGTTCTATCTTCCTCCACTTCAATCCAGATCTGTTTGGAAACTTCCTATGCCTCGTGGATTCTTTTATGAATATTAAGGAAAAGAAAACAATAATCACTGAAATTTTGCTTAATTATGTAATATATATATCACATAGAAGAGACCCAAAGTGAACTTTTTCTCGGATCCCGTGCATAGCGGAAGCTTTATACACCAGGTTGCCCTCCAACTTTCTCTCTTTTCCTTGCAGTCTCCTAGAATCTAAAAACCGGGCCGTTGAAGGATTTTATCACAACCGGGCATTTTAACAGTTTCAAAGAATGATCTCTTTGGTGCAGATATTAGCTGGGAATGCCCGAAAGGTCAGCGCTGTTCGATTCGAAAGGACAGACCAGGACAGCGTGCGGTCGGAGGCTAAAGAGGTCGCCCCAGTAGTTCCTAAGAAATTGAAGAGGAGCTGGGCCCAGGATGACGAATCGGATGGCTCTAACTCTGTGGAGGGTCGATCTCAGAAGCGGCCTGAAGATGAAGACTCGGATAGACTAGAAGTCGGCAGCCCTCGTACTCGTGTAGCCATGGATAATGCAGATGATCATGGTGATTTGAATAAACAGTAGATTTGTCTTCTCCCATGACATTTTCCCCATTTTTTTCCAGCTTGGGAATAGCTGTGTTGGATCAAAAGTAAATTTGGTAATTCACCCAAAAGGGCAAAGACTTTCAAGAACAGATTCCATTCCATGACAAAGTAAATAGAATTAGTAGTAATTACAGCAAGAAGGCTTTCTGTTCCATTAGATGCTGCAGATTATATAATTTCCTTTTTGTCGGTCTCGCTTTTAACGAAGGTTTTCATCATTTTCCCTTTCTTTTGCAGTCGCTTTTTAGTCCGTCCGATTAAATATAGAACGATTGAATTTGATATTTAAAAAAAAAAAAAAAGGGATCTCCATGAAAATCAATTGTGTTTACGTTATAATATGAGGGAATGGAACTCATCATGCATTTCTACATTAATAACTTCAAAATGGTTTTCATAAAAAGCACATAAAATAAATAAATAATAATTATAATGACGTGAAAAAATTTTGAAAAATCAAATAGAATCCGATATTTATTGTGGTGTTTCATATCGGATGGGAAGGTGAACGAAGTATGACTTTATAAGAATGTGGAGGTCTTTTCCTTATGGACACGTTTTGGAGGCGGTGGAGGCCGTTTGTCAAGAATAAAACCGTGTGCCTGTGCGGTAAAGCGGATAATATTCATAAACGGGTGTCTGGGGATGCTACAAATGGTATCTGAGACGGGGCCCGATTCGTTGTGCCAGCGCGGACGGTGGGCTCCCTAAGGGGAGTGGATTGTGGTGTCCCACATCGGATGGAGAGGTGAACGAAGCATGTCTTTATAAGGATGTGGAGACATTTCTCTTGTGGACGCGTTCTGGGGCCGGTAGAGGCCGTCTGTCAGGAACAAAATCGTGCGCCTGTGTGGCAAAGCAGATAATATTTACAAGCGGGTGTCTAGGGATGTCACATCTATTATTTAAAAATAATTTTAAAAAACACATAATAATTCATATAGAAGATAATTTCTAAAACAATAAATCTACAACCTTATTTTTTTCTACTATTATGGATGTTATTTGCAAGGTGTATATCTATTGATATTGATAAGCCTTAGGCAGGACCATTATAACAACCAACGGTAATCATTATATTTTCCCTAAAAAGCAGAAAAATAATCATTATGTATTTTATTTATCAAGCCCACCCTTGCCACATTTTCGGAGCCCACAGTAATCAATGATTAGTGGATCACATGTTTGTGGGCCCTCCTTTTGGGCTCTCGTGGCCCACTGGGCCAGATAGACACGATGGCGAAAATTGGGAGATTGCCAATCACACACACGAGAACAGATCCGAATAAAACCTCCGTAAAAAAGTGATTAACGGATCCGGAGGATTTTGACCCGAATGCTGAATTTCGGACCGTTAAAACGGTTCGAGTCGTTAGAAGATCGCCCTGTTAGATTAGAATGATTGTCAAACAATCAGCCTAGAAGGCTACCTTGTCAGAGCTAACAGATTATCATGCGACAAAATCTGAATGAGCAAGTTGTTAGAAGACAAAAGGTTTTAAGCTGACCTGAATAAGGCATCGTGATACGAGAGATAGATGCACTGGCCGAAGGGACCCGATCTACTATTTAAATCACGACAGAATATAAAATAATATACAGTAAGTATACATGATCAATAATTATATGATTTTTACGTGAAAAATTTTCTTTTAAATGAGAAAAAAATACCACGGGATTCAATGTTTGAAAATATCTCAACTATATAATGTCTCCGTTATACAAACCCAAAAGATAATGTCAAATTATTTTGTTTCAAAATAAGTCCATATAATAGAGAACGCAAGATGAGAGAGAAGAAATAGAACCCGGTGAACATTCTTCTCAACACCAAACATAGCGTATCATGGTCAACGGAGACTGAAACTCGATTCAGAACATAAAAAGATACACAATTCTTCATCTTATCCCCTTTTTCTCTTTTTTTTCTCTCTCAAAATAACACTCAAATTGTAATGGTTCAACCCTAATATGCGTCAACCGTATTTTTATCCTTCAGGTCACGCTCGAGAGCTTGGAAGGTACAGATTGAGCGTGAAAATTTTAAAAATGATGCTCAAGCATTTGGCAAGCGCAACTCGAGCACGGTGTTTCTAAAAATAACACTCAAGCTCTCGAAAAGTGCAGATCGAGCGTGAGGCTTCTGGAAATGATGCCTAAGGTGCAGCTTGGGAGTGATACTACTAAAATTAGTAACTCAGGATTTCATTGCGCACGTAAATATACTCATTATTCGTACGACCAATTAGCACACTAAATAGGTAGGAGCCCATACGGGAGTAAGCTATAACTCAATGCTAAAAAATCTGAATTAGGCACTTGTTATGTTTTAATTTCAAGTTAGGGGGATCTAAAAGCCCTGACAGTATATATCACAAACATATTATCAATAATTTAGAGATTCTTACTATTTAAACTTCTAAATTTATTTAATTTTTTTAAAAAAACTGTTACCCAATACCCATATCTTGATCTACTCCCAATTCTTCAACTTATATCAATGCAAAGTAGCTTGAGCAATGTCGTATTGTGTTGAAAATTGCATCGTTTTTTATGATTAGTAGCGATAGTAATACTGATAATGATAATAGCGGCAGC
>JAOVVI020002316.1:0-21429 GCA_028571085.2 Nepenthes alata | reverse complement strand
GGACGAAGTTGAGTAGAATCTTTATGGTGTAGCTAAGTGGCTTAGCGGGCCGGAGCAGACTTTTGAAGAGATTTAATTATGTTGTCTTTTGATGTTTTGAGGATACATGTAATATTATGCCGCTGTTTATGAAATTATGAATGTTAGCATGTTTTCGTAATTGTTTTTGGGATAAATGAAATTAATAATTTCTAGTATGCATCTCAAGTTTGAAAGAATAAAAGAAATTTTTATGTCCACCTATTTATTATTGTTATTGTTTAGTAAAGAAAGAATTTAGGTTTGACGACGACTTTAGATGATGGTTTAACGTCGGGTCGGCACATCCATGATGCACATACATTTATCTCATGGCACCACTATGCTCTTAGCCAAGTGGAAGAACTCACGCTAGGATGAGTGAGTATTCAGCTAGGTCTACCGTTATGAAATCCAACTTCGTGTTCCACACACCACCAATTGGCATAGGTAGATGTGTGGGGTGTGAAAGGACAATGGAGCATGCCAAGGAGAAAGAGAAGGATGACGAGCAGAGAGCTGGCAAAGTAGCAGGTAGAGTGGGCAGGCTGGCTAAATTAGGATAGTTATTGAAGAACATTGAAGTCGTGATATTAAAGGCATTGGTGAGGCTTCGAGAAGAAGAGAAGTTGATATAAAGCTGAGCCATCCACCTGGCCACTCAAGCTTCAAGAAGCAAAAGGGGAGCTAGAGTAAATCTGAGCCATCCATGTAGGATCTAGGAAGCATGAAAGCATGCGATGCTACACCTAGGTTCCAGAAGACATCAAGGCACATGATGGTGACTGTGCTAGAGTTTGTTATTCTAGTAGAAGGGAAAATTCTCAGTTGGTTACTAACATTTTAGTTCTTGTTAGAAAGAATCTCATAATTAGAATATATGTATGGTAAATGCAATAAATATAAATGGAGTTGAAGGTGTGGGTATGAGAAATAATAGACTAAAATACCTAGGAGATTTTTTCATTCTCAAATTGGGAGAGTTATCATTTTCTCTTCTTCATCCTAGTTTGAGATTTGTATTCACCTTCAAGGAGTTCCAACTTCTTGAATTCATTGACAAAACTTGAAAACTGTGAAAAAAAAAAGAAAAAAAAGGAAAAAGGAACACGCTATAAATTAGTATCAAAGTCGTTCGATGGCTGAGGGTATGTGCATGGACAAGTTGAATAACTCAGTGGCGGCCATCACACAAGACTTAACCGACTAGAGTCGAACAATAATCGACGAACAAAACCACCAAATCCAGATAATAATTAACGGGTGAATAGGATTGAATATAGTGGGACTTATTATGCAAATGAGGCATCTATTCCACTTGTATTGGACAACTCCTGCCACTCAACTCTAACTCAACCCCTACACTTGGCCACACCACAGAAACCAGCGAAGTGAGAGGAGCAACAAGGAATCCAAATACATTAGAATGTTAAAATTGATTTCCCAAGGATTGATGGTAAGAATCCCAATGAGTGGATTTATAAGAACCAAAGGTTTTTCCAACTTCACCATGCCCCGAATAATCAGAAGCTATTGCTCGCATCATTCTATATGGAGGTCAAAGCACTTAATTCATTCCGATGAGCTGAAGAAGATAGAGAATTCACGGATTCAGAAACCTTCCCAAAAGCCTTCCTCTTTCCATTTGGAAGCATAGCTTATGATGATCTGATGGAGTTGCTACAAACACTCAAACAAATCAGTAATGTGACATTATAAAACTCATTTCGAGGCCATCACTTATTGGTTGAGGGTTGTCTCAACACAAATCATGCTGAGCTGTTTAGGAAGGGTGAAATAAGGTACATTGTCAAACTCCTTCAACCCAGTAGTCTGCATCAAGCATTTGGCACGGCCCCAATCCAGAAGGAGTTCTTCACGAGTTGGAAGAGAGTAAATAGGGATCAAACTTCTTCCACGGGAGGTCACATGATTCATCATTCCCCTGTTGGGGCAACAAGGTCTCACCGAGCCACTACCAGATCAAAAATAGTGGTCCAACAGATTACCTCAGCACAAATGAAGAAAAAGCATAAACCAAGGTTGTGCTACAATTGTGACAAAAAGGGAAACCTGAGACATAAATGCACAGCTCCAAAACTCCTCTTAGTGGAGGTTATGGAGTCAGTTGAGCTAGAGGAACGAGACCCCGAGCAGGGAAAACATATTGATATTCCTCCAGGAGCCTACTTCATTAGCAATCAATAGGCTAAGATCTTATTACACACCATTATAGGTACCCCACAAATGAGGCATATAGGGGTGAAGGGAAGAGTTCATGGAGTCACAATGGTAGTAGTGATTGACTTAGGAAGCACCTACAATTTTATGGATTCAAGTTTGGTGAGGGGGGCCTACTTGGAAGTCAGGTCTGATGTTCTTGTGAAGGTCCAGATTGCTAATGGGGAGTTGGCTAGTAGTGAAGGGTGTTGTGCCAAGGTAAACTTATAGATCCAATGTATTACTAACCAGATTGATTTTCTAGTTTTAAATTTGGGAGGGTGCGATATAGTCATTGGTAGACAGTGGCTATCAACTTTGGGATCCATACTATGGGAATTTTTAGCACTCCATATGACCTTTGAAAATGGAGGAAAGGATGTATCCTTGAGAGGATTAAAAACTGCCAATAATACCATAGTTGGGGGAATTGTTGGAATAAAAAGCCTAAGGTGGAAAATAAAGGAGTAGAGTTGAAACTACTTGACAATACTGCAAATAAGGAGCCGGTTATTAGTTCACTTGTGATTCCAAACTTAATTTTTGAAATGGTCGAAGGTGTTTACAAAACCTCAAAGCCTACCCCCATTTCAAAACCATGAACATTAAATAATACTGAAGGATGACACCCAACCTATTTCAATGAGGCCTTATAGATGTGCCCATTAACAAATGAGGAAGATTGAAAAACTAGAAAAATAATTGCTGGAAATAGAATTACTTGGCCACAACTAAATCCCCTATTCACCACCAGTTTTGTTGGCTAGGAAGGTCGACTGTAGTCAGAGAATGTGTATCAATTATCGAGCTCTCAATCACAAGACTATTAAAGACAAATGCCCCATACCTATCATTGATGAATTACTAGATGAATTGTGTGACGCTACTATTTTTTTTTCTTTTTAAATTGGACTTGCGGACCAAGCATTAACTAATTCGAAGGAAGGAATCCAACATCATAAAAACCTACAATCCAATTTTATCGTAAGTTTATTAAAAGCTATGGCCTCATTGTGGCTCCCCTCACAACTTTGTCAAAGAAAAGTTCTTTTAAGTGCAATGAATAGGCTCAAACTAGCTTTCAACGGCTTAAGAAAGTCCCACATACCAGTGTTAGCCCTATCTGATTTTTTAAGGAAGTTTTAGATTGAGTGTGATTCTTTAGGAGGGGTATAGGAGCTGTATTAATGCAAGACCAAAGACCAATTACATTCCTTAGCCTGACTTTTAAGTGGAAGTCCCTACACCTCTCTACCTATGAGAAGGACCTATTAACCCTTGTGATGGCTGTTAAAAGATAGCAAACTTACTTGCTTGGGTAGACTTTCATTACTGAAACAAACAAACAAAGCCTTATGTTCCTACTTGAACAAAAGGTAGGAACTCCTTCATAGCAAAAATAGATACCTAGTTGCTGGGCTATGATTTTGTAAGAAAATACAAGGGGAATGAAAATAGAGCAACAGATGCTTTATCTAAAAGAGATGAAGAAGAACAGATGATTCTGATGATATCTTACCCGAGTGCTGATTTACTAAAACAACTTAAAGTATCCTACATGTCCGACTAGAAATGAATCACACTTGCTAAATAATTACAGCAAAGGATGGCGATTTCTAACTCTTACACTTGCCAAGATGGAATCATTTTAGAAAAAAAGGAAAAATTGTTTTAGAAAAAAACACTGGATTAAAATAGAAAACTTTTTATTGGGTGCTTAGTAGCCCGGTGGAAGGCTATACCAGATATCACAAAAGCCTTAGCCGTGCAAGAGTCAATTTCTATAAGAAGGGGATGAGAAAGGACCTCAAGAAATTTATTTTGGAGTGTTTCAGATGCCAACAAATAAAATTTGAACCAAACAAGCCCTATGGGCTCCTACAACCACTTCTCATACCAAACCAGCCTTGGATAGATTTGTCCATGGATTTTATAGAGGGATTACCCACTTTCTACGGGTATAACTCCAATTTAGTAGTTGTGGACAAGTTAACCAAATATGATCACTTCATTCCTCTCACCCACCTATATACAGCTGCCATAATAGCCCATTTATTCCTTAACCACATCGCAAAACTTTATAAAATACCTAAAACTATTGTAAGTAATCGTGACCAAACTTTTACCATTTCTTTTTGGTAAGAATTATTTGAGCTACAGGGAACTCAACTAGCTTATAAGATGAACTACCATCCTCAATTGGACGTGCAAACTAAAGTAGTCAACAAATGTCTCGAATAGTATCTAAGGTGTTACATGAGGCAACAAGCCCAAATCGTGGTCTCACTAGCTGGCTATGGCCGAGTGGTGGTATAATAATAATCATCACTCTTCAAAAGGGATAACTTTGTTCGAGACTATTTAAGGGACAACACTACCATGATGTGTAAAGTTTGTCAAACAAACCATGGCAAATGTTGTCAAAGAAGAAGAACTAAAGACTAGAGATCAATCCTAGCAATACACAATGAAAAACTAGTTACAACTCAAGTGAGGACAAAGACACAATATGATTTACACCGAAGGGAGAGGGAATTCTAAATCGGTGACTAGATGTATCTCTGTTTGCAATTATATCGACAAAAGTCAGTAGCTTTTCGAAAGAATTTGAAGCTAGTATTAAGGTTTTTTGGACCATACACGATCACAGTAAGAATACGAAATATAGCTTATGTTTGGATCTTTCTCCAACTTCCAAGCTCCACCGAGTGTTCCATGTATCAACCCTTAAACAGCACATCGGACACCAAGTTATTGCAAAACCATACTTTGCTGCCATTAGACAGGGAAGAAGGGAAAAAGAGAAGTTGGCGTAAATTTGAGCCATCCACTTGACCACTAAAGTTTCGAGAAGAAAAATGGAAGCTAGAGTACATCTGAGCCATCCACGGAGGTTCTAGGAGGCAAGAAGATACATGATGGTGGCACCTAGGTTCCAAGAGGCATGAAGGCACGTGATGGTGACTGTGCTGGAGTTTGTTATTCTAGTATAAGAGAAATTCTGAGTTGGTTACTAATATTTTAGTTCTTGTTAGAAATAATTATATTGTTAAAATATATGCATGGTAAACACTATAAATGCAAATGAAGTTAAAGGTGTGGGTATAAGAAATGATAGATTGAAAATACATTCTTCCTTTGAATTGAGAGAGTCATCATTTTTTTTCTTCTTCCAAGCTTGACATTTCTATTCACTTTCAGGGAATTCAATCTTCCTAAATACATCAACAAAGCCTAAAGACTATAAAAAAGAAAAATAAGCATGCTATAGTAGATCGTACACAACTCCTCGAATAGGAATGAGGCTAGAGTTCATTGTCTTTACCTAGCATATCTCCAAAGCCAGGTTAAGCTTATTATTATTAAGACCTCCATGGTCATTAAGTTGTATCTTGCTCTCGATCCAACATTGCTACTATGGTTTTTCCCTTGATGTCAATGTCCATGTACATCAAGCCATGACCTTATTGCCCCTTCAACACTTCCTAGACTATATAGATGCAATAGATCGCCCCCATACAACGTGGCCCATCCTCCTTAAGTCCTTTGTTGACTTTCTGGATAGCATTTAGCTTTCCCCATTAAAGACAGTCCCTTGAAAAGTGTGGTCCCTAACAAAAGAAGCATCCATCATTAGCTTCGGCATTAATTTCTTTCTCAATCGTCTTGTAGTTGTCTCTGTCAAGATCTGTAGATGACCTCATATTGTCAAGTTGATCTATGGAACTCTTAGGAGGTTCCTATCATAAGGCTCCTTAGGCACATCATCTCATCTTAAGCCTAACTAGTCTCATGGTGATTCTTGCTTAGCTTGAAGTCCATTGACGACTCAGCGACGTCCACGGTATCCCTAATAGTCGTAATCCCATGCCTTGCTTAGTCTGAAGTCCACTAACGACATCTCAGTCTCTATCCTAGCTGATGGTTGCATTCCCATCGCGATATTGAAGAATAGCTCAACTTCAGTCACACTAGGCACTTCTAGTATTAACGAAACAAACTCCTTCACATAGTGTCAACCTTACCCCTATGCTTCATCTTCCTCATGTTCATGCAAGCATGGCACTGACATTCTTTGGGCACAACTTGAAATCAGCCCATGTAGCTATCCGTGCCATTTGTAATGCCAACATAGCATGCCATTATTTGTAAGGTAAAGGTTATAGACCATACCTAATCCTAATGTTCGACCCCTGTATGGCCACAAAATAGTACCTTCATCTGCCATAAGAAGTTGTCCTACTACTTGGCATCTCATAAACCAACAAAAATTATAGGCTTTGGTGCCTCCACCTTAGGCACCTTGGTGACTGCCCCACCAATTATTGACCTCTTGCACATGGCCTAATCTTCCCCCATGGTTGAAACATCCACTACTAGGTCCTGCACCATAGCATCCAACTAGCAACATTCAATTCAACGTCGAATAGTTGTAGCTCTTTAGTAGTAGATTCCACAATATCTACCAACGTATCATTGGAGTCTTGAATTCCATCTTAAGGCTGTGAAAATCTTCCTCTTGGCCGTTTACATTTCCCAACACATCCTTCACTTAACAAAGTCTAGCTTTGAACACAAAGAGTTCTTGGGCATAACTTGTTAACTCTTCATCTTAGCTAGCATCTCACTCTCCATGATGCTTGCCATGTTAGTAATGATGCCTTTTGGCCTGGTGATGGTTTCCCCTAATGTAGACATAGACTATCCATTATAGCCTAAATCTTCCTCTGCTGTGGCCTTAGCACAACCACCCCGTGCAGCTTTGTTGGCAAACCTTAGCTCTAATACCATCTGTTACATGACAACATTTTCTGTCGGTCATCCGTATGACACTTGCCAAGCATATCCCTTATAATGTAAACAAATTAGCCCTTCCCCAATGTTCCTATCATTAAGAATAAAAAGACACCAAACTTTTAGAAAAACACTCCACTATAGAAGATTGAATACTATAATACAGAGCACCTCATCAATACTTACCTTCACAAGCTTATCTCACAAGATCTCCCCTTGAGCTCTCAAGATAAGCCACTCTCTTGGTTACACCACTCCTTTAGCTTCACATCACTTGGTTTAACTTGTCTTGCTTTAAGCTTCCCCTAAGCTGGTCCAAATAAGAGGAGTTCATCCATTTATAATGGAATGCAACCATCTCAACCAACAACAAAGATTATCCTTACATCATCTATTATAGATGGCTAAGATTTAAGTTATATAATACTCTCTAAAATATTCCCCTCAAGAATACTCAAGAACATTTAGAGTGAAGTAAATGTCTCCTTCATTTTTTACAATTCCCTAGTTTATCTCAAAACTATCTAGAATCCCCTAGACAATTATTCACCCTATGCATATATCTTCATAAACTAGCTAGATATGTGGGCAACCTTTGTCTGCATGGCATGCCTACATGATGCATGATGTATCCTCCAAAACATGCATTATGAAATTGTTGTGAGGATGAGACAGCACACATAATGATAGAAAGACTTGTTCTTCTGGTGATTGGGTCAGACTGCTGTGATCTAGCAGCATGACTGCCACTAGAATGCACTGGCTATGCATGGCATCCTTGGAGAAGCTTAATTACTAGAGGGGCTTCCATTGTGGATGGATTAAAGAAAATGGAGACATGAAATACTACCTTTTTGATTGTTCCCAGGATCAAACGAAGTTTGAGCACATTCCTTCCCTTCCAATATAAGAGAGACCTCCATGTACTACTCTATAGTAAATTTAATTTCTTGTTCCAGTAAGTAATCTAGTTTTGGCTTGGGAATATACAAACTCCACCAGTAAAAATACTATACATCCTCAGTTTGCGGTAGCCGATAATTTTGTTCAGGGCATAATAATCTCACAAAATTTGTGGGGATCTTTTCTACAGTTCTCTTTACTGCATTTTTTCTTACAATGGTAGCACCTATTGATGCTCATTTCAGTATGTTTTATTTACTAGTCTATAACAGAGGCACATGTATCCGTGAGCTATGTTTCATAACCAACTCTAGTAGTAAGCTTCAAGACATCTGCAGATCCTAAAGTAGAATTGCTCGAGCGAGTTTTCAAATTTATTCATAACAACTTGGCCCAAAATAAATGGTAAATACCAACATAAAATTATAGCATTGCAGAAAACTAAACACCGTAGAATCCAGTAACCAATTTGAAATGAAATTGTCAAAATAATATGATATCATAAAACTGAATCATTTTTGGATCACTGATGACATAAAAACAACGAAGGATTCACAGGAATGTCCACATGGAAAGAGCATGACAATAATAATGCAAATCATCACCTCTACTTGCTTCAACATCATTTCTTCAGGGATGATACAAAATGCTAATGTAACAGAAGCACAAAGTTTCTCAGCAACAGAGATTCCTTGGGGAAAATGCGGCATCAATAACCAAATCTGCAGAAAGGTAACTTTAATTTCCAAGACTCTCAGAAAAATTGTATATTGCTGCACAAGTGAAGCTAAGATACAGTACCAGGCCTGACCTCAAAATTGTTCAAGCTGACTTCAAAATGAGCATAAAAATTTTTCAGCTGGAGCCCATTTAACATATTACCTAAGTCTAATGAATCTAAGAGATTTCCCACGGCAAAAAACTGATCCTTAGTGTCTGAAGGAAAAGGACTTGTATCAGATGTAGATAAAATACAAAGAGACTCAGCTTTCAACACCTGTCAATAAAGCAGTCATACAATAAATACACATGGAAACACATAGAATGCACCCATTAATGTCAGCACATTGGCAACTCATAATTGAAAAGGTCATGGTGTAATACATCAATAACAGTATGGGTGAAATTCACAACAATTAATTGCCAAATTCAACTTGATGCTATCTCTTAAGTCACCAAAGAACAAAAGATATTCAGCCACAAAGCTCACCACATTATTCACTACATCAAACAAGACTGCAATGGGATAGTTCAACACAATATTTTTCAATGAAAAAAGCATAATAACTATTGGAAAGTATGATAAAGAACAGAAAAGTATTTTTATTAGTAATAAAATTATATCCAAGGATGCTATCAGCATCCCAGAAGGACTGCAAGACAACAAAGAGAAAAGAAATTAGAGCTTTTAGATCATCCAACAAAACAAGTAAAGAAGAAGAATAAGCTGGAAGCATTAGAACTACTGAGATAAGAGACAAAAGATCCATTGTTTCGTAGTCAAGAGAATTACAGTCACAAAAAGCAAGAACTCTATTTTGCCCTTTACAGTGCATACAAATAACATAAGTCCCTCAAATATCACATTCACGTCAGAAGGGACCATTGGCTATCCTAACTTAATGCTTCCATAAACTGTAATTCAGGTGAACAATGGTGAAAGGGTAACGTTGCAGGAATGTGATCAGTAACAGGAAAGGGTAATGCAATAGGATAGGGCTATGACTACAGCAATATGTGGGCATAGATGTTCATGCATTTAGCATCACTGACACAGCTTGATACAAGTGGCATATATGCTAGCAGTCTCTTGGTTTTTATCAGACACTATAACAAGCCAATATCTAAACATAACAGCTAAGAATCACAATATCTATAAATTTGTTCAGTTATATGGTATACCTGAAACACGCTGCGTTGCATGTTGATGCCTTAAGTAACTATCTTATTTTTAAACTTAAGCCACACAAGGATTGCGAATTGAACCCCCTCTAGGAGTGCTACATCGTTTTGCGTAACTCAAGGCTCCCCAGTCCCACAACTCTCTTTTAAGCAGCTAGAGGTATATCAATTTCTTCCTGACATCACCACTGAAAGGTTCTCTTTCCAACTAGAGGAATTTCGGTGGCAATGGCATTCCAAAAGAGGAATTTGAAATGCTATGTCAAGTGATATGAAATTGAATCTATCTTCTTCCACAGCTACTCCTTACCCTGTCACTTGTTTGTTTGTTCATGTTCAGGTAACTCTCTACCCTATGTGTCATTGACTCTAGAGATCACATCACTGGTTCATTAGTTTTTCAAGTTTATCCACTTCAGTTATAACTATTAAAAAAATTTGGTAATTTGTTCTGATGTACAGTAATTTGTGAGACTGTTGCAATCATAGTTGACTCTGCTTTCATACATATTATCTCGGTACTATCGTTAAGTTGCAAAGCATGACTATATGGCGCTAACTTAATGTGAGTCAGTACCCTCCATAATTCATCTAAGGCTTTCAAAATACAGTTCTCAACATCTAGTAGCCACACAAGACTTGGCAATTGGACAATCTCTAGGAGCATCGCATTGTTTGTCTAAACTTGAGGCTCCTGCATCTCTTCCTAAGTAACTAGCAGCATATCAATTGCTTCCCATCATTAACCTAGCCATAGAGCCAATTGCTTGCTCCATTAAAAAGTTTTATGGCAATTCAGCACTTGAATACAACCAACCTTTGTCTATGAGGCCTCACCATAGTAGGCTCAACGCAACACATTTTATCTTCTCCTTCTTCTCATAGCACACCCTTCCTCCTACTCAACACCTAAAACTCATTATGGATTTTCATATTAGAGAGCACAATTGCTAGAGCATGGGAGAATGAAGGTTATCGTTATCACTCTCAATGATGAATCTAGGAAGCTAGCCAGGAAAGGAATTGAAAGGAGAGGGTTCTACTCAGCACTTCAAGACACCTTCCAAATTGATAAAAAATGAATTCAAATAAAAATTGCAAGCTTTGTATTGATTTCGTTGGCAGAAAGGCTCCACCTTTCATCCTCCTTTATATTAGAAAGGTTGGACATTTTAGGTGTTCCCTGCTACCTCGCTTTTGTATGTTTAATGATTTAAGAGATAATTAAAATTGTTGATCTCTGAATATACTGTTAGAATAAACTTTAGGATATGCTGTGGTATATTTCTTTATAAGAGTAGTTTAATATTTGTGATATAAACAAATAACCTTACATATATATATATACAATGCTTTTCTGTTATTACCTTCTCTAGTTATACTTCTACATGGTATCAAAGCAAGAGGAAGTTAAAACCATGGCCATTGCATCTAGAAACCACTATCTCCACTAATCAGAGAACCTTTTCCTACTTAATCAAACCCCAATATCAATTTGTCTTGGTATTAATTCCTTTTTAGCAAATCAAAGGATTGAAGCAGAAAAACCTAGATTATAGAAATTATCAGCTTGGATTCATCATTCAAGGGCACACAAGTTTTTAGGCTCATGGGGATCAATTTGATCAAAGAAAGTTCAAATTAAAATTTCTGGTGAGTGCAAACCACGTTTTCTTGTTCGATTTGTAAATTTTTGTGGTTTCCCTTGAGATGTGGGCTTTGAGTGATGGTTAATCTGACTCGGGTGGTTCAAGTTCTCAGGATTTATGATTTCAAGTCCTTTATGGTGGTTTAATCTTCTAGTTTGCTGCAATTTCGTGATTTCACGACTGTTTTGGATTTCATAATTGCACTTTCTTTTATTCTTTGGCCTTTCTTTATTATTTGACGGTCATTATTCAAATTCTACATGTTCATTGCTCATGTTTGCCACTAATTGCTGTGTTTTGAAGATTTCTCTTATCTATTCAATTTATTTGGGGATTTTTTTTCACAATTACGGGGCTTGATTTTGTCGAGAAACACTCGATTTGTCGCAATAGGTTGATTTCTTATGAATATTGAATCTAAATAGGGTGCTTTTGGCAGAAGATTGATTTGTTTTAACATTGATAGATTTAGCCATATATGGAATAAGTGCTAGCAGTTACATGGGAAGCCTGATATCACTCCTAATGATTGCTAATCATCTTGTTCAATTCAGTAATCTCAGTGCTTGTCTCTCGTCATCCTTTCAAGCTTGAGTCATTGACCTATGTCATTGACCCATGACTGGGGCCACAAATATCATGTTTGATTATTAATTATGCTAATGGCTACTATACAAAGGTTGAGGGAGTGACTCTGCTTTGCTGATACAGATTTTGCGGCTCTTATAAGTTTTTAACTTGCCAAATTTTTTGTTTAATCTACTACAAATTAATAAGTTTACTCAATAATATAACTATAATGTAATATCATTTTCCAATCCTTGTGAATTTCATAATTTTATGACAAGGAGGGTAATTCATAGATATCATAGTGACTCAAGAGATCTCTACTTGTTCAATGAAGAACCTAATCCTAAGAGTATGTGCCAGTGTTACTTCTACACTCATTGACATTTATTATAGGTTGGGTTATTTCTCTCAATTTAGTTGGAAATAGTTCTGTCTAACTATGGAATAGGTTATTAACTTGTTTGTGGTCATGCGAATATGTGAAACACCATCGTCGGAGATAATATCCTAGAGTACATCCAAGTACCTCTGCCCATTTTGAATTATTTCACTTGGATGTCTAGGGACCTTATCCAATTTCGTCTAACTTAAGACTTTGCCATTTAGTTAAATTTGTGGATAGTTTTTCACATTTTACCTAGCTAGTATTTTTTGTAAGTTATATGCATTTTTTGTACGTTCAATACTTAAATTAGGACTCAATTTTCAACCTCTATACATACTTTGCATGGTAATAATGATCGTGCATATTTTTTTCCTTCCTTTTCGTCATTCTTATTTCAACATGAGATTCTTTTTGAATCATTTATCTCGATGCACCCTAGAGAAATGAGGTTGTAAAATGGGAAAATAAAAATTTTATGGAGATTTCTGCTTGTTCGATGGAGATTTATCTTGATGCACCCTAGTGAAATGGAGTGGCAAAATGGGAAAACAAAAATTTTATGGAGATTTTATGGGTTATTCATAGATATCATAGTGACTCAGGAGATCTCTACTTGTTCGATGAAGAACCTAATCCTATTGTATGCGCCAGTGTTACTACTACACCCATTGACATTTATTATAGGTTGGGTTATTTCTCTCAATGTAGTTGGAAATAGTTCTGTCCAACTATGGAATAGGTTATTAACTTGTTTGTGGTCATGCAAATATGTCAAACACCATCGACGGAGATAATATCCTAGATTACATCCAAGCACCTCTGCCCATTTTGAGTTATTTCACTTGGATGTCTAGGGACCTTATCCAATTTTGTCTAAGTTAAGACTTTGCCATTTAGGTAAATTTGTTGATAGTTTTTCAAATTTTACCTAGCTAGTTTTTTTTGCAAGTTATATGCATTTTTTGTACGTTCTATGGTTAAATTAGGATTCAATTTTCTACCTCTATACATACTATGCATGGTAATAATGATCATGCATAATTTTTTCCTTCTTTTTCGTCATTCTTATTCCAACATGAGATTATTTTTAAATCATTTATCTTGATGCACCCCAGTGAAATGGGGTGGCAAAATGCGAAAATAAAAATTTTATGGAGATTGCTAGAGCTCCTATATTGCAAATGGGAGTTCTAAAGATTTTTTGCTACTATACTATATTGGTAACTTGTTATTTTATCAATCAAATGCCATCAATCATCCTTTAGAGGGAGATTTCTCATCATATACTATTTCCTAGAATGCCAATAAAGTTCTGCCCACAAAGTTTTTTTGTTGTGTTTGTTATGTTCATGATATTCCATCTCAAATGAAAAAACTTAATCATCAGTCTATAAGTTGTATTTTTCTTCAATATGCCCTCTTCCTCTTATGTAATTTAACCAAGTCTTATGCATGGTTCTTCTTTAGAGCTCTTATTTCTACATGTATCACCGCTTTCTAGCTTGGATTATTTGATGCTTCCTGTAAGGTTTGAGGTGTGGGAAAAGAAGACAATTAGGATAGAAAGAAGAGATATATAGGTGAATGTTTTTTATAAGAGAGAAAATTAAATATGAGATGTTGAATACATGCCCACACTCCCTGTCATAGCGCAATTCAAATATCAATATCATTGAAGAAAGGATTTTTCGAGTTGCATGAGTTAGATTCGAATGATTGAATAGGAGCTTATAGATTAATCTCACCTTTTTGGCGCCTTAAATAAATCCTTAGTTCATTCATAGGAGGACCATTTGGCTTATCTTTAATAAGGGGTGGCTCATCACTCGCACAAGAAAATTGTTTGAAACAAGCAATGGAATGATAAACTCCCCTTCGCTATTGTTCTCCCTTTGAGGAGTTTAGGCTGGAGGAAAATATAGTTGGGATTTCAATAATATGGCATCCATTGACATAAAGGGCCTTTGAGATGGAGGATGATAACACTTGCATCCCTTCCTTAAAAGGGAGAAACTTAGGAAGACATATTTGAAGGCACGTAAATTCAACTCACTCTTAGGTGGACAAAAAAATGAACAAAGAAGGCAAACCCTAAAATGTGTGGAGGGACAACAAAAATACATGAATGAAGCGCAAAAAATAACACTTCAAGAGTTTTTGAAAGTTAACGACATGAGATAGCATTGTGTTTGTAAGATCCGGTAGCAAGGCATCATCCCAATATGATTTAGGAACATTAGTATTAAGCATGGGGCTAGAGCTAACTCTAGAATTTGTCAATTTTTTCTCTCAACAACTACATTTTGTTGTGGTACATGAGCACATATAGTTTGGTAAATAATCTCATGTACACTAAAATAAGATTGAAGGACAACATACATAAATTCTCCTCTATTGTCAAACCAGATGATCTTAATTGAGATATAGATTTGTGTTTCAATCATTTTGTTAAACATTTGAACACAATAGGAATATCACTTCTGTCTTTGACCCAAACATACCCATGTTGTACATGAAAAAAGTCAATAAAGAACACAAACCGACTATAGCCATTTAAAGAGAACACTAGATGGACAATAAACATCACTATGGAATACGGATAAGTGCAAAAGGTGCAAAACTTTTTATTATTAAGAGCTAGAAAAGGCACTAGATGGTGTTTGGCAAGTTCATTGATCTCACAATGACAATTAGAGGGCTTAGTTTTCTAAAATAATGAAGGAAATATTTTTTTTTTCTAATGAAGTGAAGGTAGGATGTCCTAGATGTTGATGCCAAATACCAGACTGAGTAGTAGAGTCATCAGAATATACTGTATGATAAGCATTACTTATCCATCCACGTAGCTTAGGTCAAGCATCATGATAGTAGAGACCGTCTTTTACACCACCACTGCCAATCAGCCACCCCTCCTACCCATTACTAAGTCCTGAAAAGAACAATGTTGTGAATAGAACATTGCTCAGCAGTTTAACTCAAGGGTAATATGCGCAATAGACAACAAATTTGTAGTGTGATTAGGAACATGAAACAGAAGAAAAATTCATAGAGGAAGTAACATCAGTTGAACCTTTGTACTCAATAACCTGAATTTCATATGTTGTTACTTAGCTTGATTTCCATAACAAGAATCTCGCTTTTGGTGTTATTAGAAAACTCTTGCATAGAGTTTATTTGAATTGTTGTGAATTACCTCCATGAAATTGCTTCCTATGCCCAAGTTTGACGATTCTCTGCAAATTTGATTGGGGAAATCATGCTCTTTTATATTGTAGAATTGTCTCAAATGTTGAGAATTATTTGATACCTTTGAACCATTGATATGATAACGGAATTGACAGCTGTAGTATTGGCAGTGACATGTCTATCTATTTTTTTTGTGTGAAGGTCACAATGGCTGACCCACAGGTTATAACAGTGGGTGGCCTTGTCTATGGACTTTCAAACTTACATTATACAGACATATGACCTTCCAATCACTCTGCCAATGGGGACATTTGTTGGTCGACGTTGCAAACATTCAAAAATTCAAAAGATGATCTTTCCATTGTCTGTGACCGTCAATTTATGTTGGTACAAGCTCTCTTTGGAATTTTATTCGATCATTGTATTTGTGGTCCTTAATTTGTTGCATTTTGAGTTTTATTATCTTTTGAGGCCTTTGATATTCATTATTTTGTTCCTAGATATATTTGTTGAGAGCTTTGCTCACTCTTGCACTCTCCCTAATTTAGATTGCAGCATTGGCAGTGGTGGGGATTTGAAGGTAAATGATAGACAATTTGAGGACTTTTGCTAGTCTTTTGTGGATAGATGTATATTTGCTTTATTTGGAAATCTTCCCATTTTCGTAATGCATATGGTAATCTATAATTTTGGAATAGTTACTATTTAATGATTATATGGTTTGTCTTGTGAATATCAATGTTGCACAATGGAAGCGTAATAGTTAAATTTTTAATTATTGGTTAAAGGTTGATTAGTGTAACCTCATTACTTACAAGATTATGCTTACGTTTTATGTTAAGCTCGGGTTGGGAGACACTAGCCTCCTAATGCATAACACATGTATGCACAACACACCTTCTACTTTACATCAAGCGCTCTAGCTCCTTCGTCAAAGTAGAGCACATAAAACTCATGTAGGACACTGGGCTACAAAACACTTCTCAGCCACCAAAGCATGACAAAACATCAACCCACGAATCTTGGCAAGCTCAAATAGCTTGATCACAAGCCATAATGGCATAGTTCTATTATTTTGTACTAACTGTGTCACAATATAACTGTGAGTTTGGCTTGTCACTTTGTCACAACCCATGTAGGTTCAAGTCATCTCACCTACAAGAAACTATATCCTCTGGTTACCTATAAAATAATGTGTCCCACAAGGTACACCAATAGTAAGACCCAAAACCTATGCACATCCAGGCTATCAATGCCTCCAATCTAGTTGGACAGTGTCCAATTCATGCCCAAACTTGTGGAGACGTTAGATTGTCCTTTTGACATGCATTGAGGGGCCATGAGTTGCTCACTTAGTTGTCATATATTGCCCCTTGCACTAGAACCGCCCCAAAGGCAAATGAAGGTCAGACATCAAGTTCCACCATATGCCACTTGTGATCTTTTATGGCTATTTGAAGAGCAAACATTGGAACTTCTTAAATTCTCAATGGCATAACTCCAGCAAATATTGAGCGGCCACTTGCTTTCGACTTCATTCATTTCAATGCTCCAGCTTAGGACATCCATCATACTTCTCCAAAAGGAGATATTCATTTGTTGCGACAGGCAAACACAAACACCCTGAATCAACTATGCATTGACCCACTGTCAACTATTAGCTTCTCCCACCTTAGCTACCATCCTCTCCCGTGTCAGCTACTAGCCTATCTTGACACAACAAAGCCCCCCAAACACACTCTCTTGCTTGCAAAGTGGCCTTTGCCTTGCATGACTCAGCAGATGTCAAATCACATGCTTGTGGAGACGACTCCTAGATCACGACATCTGACATGTGCATTGACATTTCAAGGGTATGATGATTTTGCAGAAGAAGTTAGGAACAATAAGTGCAAACGAAGAGGAAAACAAAAGTGCTTGAAAAGAAAAAAAAAGGTTTATTGCCCAGGAAAAATTGCATAATAGAAGAATATGAAGTGCCAAAAAAGAGAAGGAAGAGGATCAGGTCCCCTGTGACAATGCAACTACTATTTTCCTTCGTCTTCCAGCAACATAGTCACTGTTGATTCAACCATTATTTTCCTTCATATCTACCAGCATCATAACTCTCTGAAATCCTTGAATGATTCAAATTCCTAAGTCCAATTTTATTTCAACAATGTAGACAAGGTTTAAGGGGCAGCAAATATACTGATCAACCAAAAAAAAAAAATAGTGAGATAATAAAAAATGAAGTAAATCATTTCTGCAGTTTGTCATATCAGCCGGTCAACAAATTTCACCTTCAAATTTCAGCTGCATTTTATCACATACTATTTGTTTTGTTCTGAATTGTCTATGAGCTTCAACTAATTTCAACTTCACAAACAACGATGGCCATAAGAATTACAGCGGTTTAAATGGAAAAAAAAATTTATTAATTATTAAAATTTATGTACTTCCCCTCCAAGCCCCCCTCAAAAATAAAATAAAATAAAATAAAATAAAGAGGTAAGGAAGTAAACACATTTACACATATGCACTTATATATGCATGAGCAAAAGCATATGCAGGAAGGAACGAAAGACATCATTAAAAATGAACAAATTGCCTGATATCTTCGAAGCAACAGAAGTTATCCTTAACACCCGATAACATTGAAAACAGAGATCAGAACTCCATGCATATTTGTGCATGTAAGAGAATGAAATTGATGAAGAAGCACCACAAAATGACTGTTATGTTCAAGCTGTGCAGTTATATCTATTTATCATGATTGTTCAATATCATATTATCCAAAAAACCAAACCAGCACAACCAAATCATTAGATGATCCTGTTATGAAAATAAACACGGGGTCACAATAATATAAACCAGAATGCAAACTGTATAAATGATAGCAATTTCATATATTAGTGCAGTATGGTAAGAACCACCCAAGAACAAGGAACCTCAATCCTTTACAAATCAATTGTGAAGAACATACCATGCTATATTGTCCTACATCCTTTACGGTCCAAGGAATACGCAAGGAGATGTTGAGAAAATTAACATCCCAGGTTACTTTCCTATGATGTGAAAGAACATGCCTGAAATAAGCCAACAAGCAATTATGATATTGTAGCAACATATCCTCCATTATACCAACTGTATCTTTTTCATGGCATGTAATATATCTTCACTATGTTTCAATAATTTAGCCTCTACAAAATTTGTCTGCTACATCTGATGATTATCATTGTAATTCAGAAATGTGTATGCTTTTTAACCTGGATCTACTTTCTACCAGTACCTTTTTAACATTTTCTAAACCTGTAGAAAACATAATACTGTGCAGTTATAGATTACAGTGCAAATAGGCAACAAGCACAAATAGGCTAATACACAGACATACAAACAGAACAGACCTACTAATTAAGACAAAGCACAAATACATTGTTAATGCACACACTGTGTGTAATATCCCAAATATTTTTTTTTCTTATTTTAAGAGAACAAAATTGACAAATTAGTTTCAATAATTATTTTTAATTACTTTTGGATTTAAAATCTTATAATTGGACTGATCTTTGGACCCAATAATTTTAGAAGAGTTGGATCGATAGATTGGGTTTAAATACTTGGACTATTAACTTAAATTTAGATTAATAAGTGAGTTGAGTTAAGTCAATTTCAAACCGCTCTAACTAAATTAATATTAGATGAGCCTTGGTGCATCGAAACTTATTGACTAAAAATATAATTAAATTTAAAAGAAGATAAAATATTTATAAAAAAATTATAATTAAAAGTTTAAATATTATTATAAAGGTAATAAAATAACTAATATTTTTTTAGAGATAGAAAGGTAAATGTATATAATAATATAAATCATATGGTAATAGTAATAAATATGAATAGTATTAAATGTTATTAATTATAATAATAGTGAGTGATAATAAGAATAATATGAAAACAATAAATTATAAATAAATAATAAATAAATATTATTAATAATAATAAGTAATAAAATATATTAATAAATAATAATAATAATAAAAGAAAAGAAAAGAGAAAGGAAAGAAAGGAAGAAAAGGAAGGAGGAGAAGAAGGAAAGAGGAATAAGAGGGAAAGAAGAAGGAACAAAGGAAAACAGCATGAGGGTTGCGGTTAGTGGGAAGAAATGAAGGAAAGATCGGCGCCCTATGTGGAAACCAGCAAAACCCTAGCCGGATCCTCCTTTACTTAAGGAGCCAGAGGTGAGGAGAGGAGGGGCACGAATCGAAGAAGAAAACTACACACCAGCCGAAGCAGAGCAAAGCCGCCATTGCCATTGTCGATCGGTGTTGGAAGGAGAGTCGCCGTTGCTGTTCAAAGCCGCTGCTGCAATTGTGCCAAAGCTAACACCGCTATTGAAACCCTAGCCATGTTTCAGTAACCGGGTGAATCAAGGAAGTGATTTTCCTCTTTGTGTCATTTCTCTTCTTGCTTTGCAAATAAACGTTCCTTTATTACAAATCTGCTCATTTTCTCCCTCAATTTTCACGATGCCGTTGAAATTGGGTTATATGTGCAAATTGTTATAAAAACTATTGTAAAATTAGAAATCGGAAAAAATAGGGCTTCGTGTTCTATTTTGTGAGTAAGGGATTCGAGAACTGGTGATTTAATATTTATATATATATTGTTGGATGTGTATGTATATGGTGTATGTGTGCGTATAGATGTATATATGTGCAAGTGTATGAGTATGTTGTGCGCGGTATGTGAATGTGGATACGGTGTATGTGGATCGTATCTGTGTGTGCAGTGTGTGGGTGTGTATTGCTGTGCATGCGTGTATGTTGCTGTGGGTGCGTGAGTATAGTTGAGTGCAAAGTATGGGTGTATATGTGTAAAGCCGTGTGGTTAGCAGTGTGTGTGTGTGTATGTGTGTGTGTAGCGGTATGTGTATGAGAGCAGTGTTACATGCTGCTGCTGCTTGTGGCTGTGTGAGGTAGCCGTGTGCGTTGTGTAAGCGTGAATTCGGTGTGTGGATGCAGGAGTGCACTGTGCGTGGGGTGTGTGTGGCGTATGCAGTGTGTGTTGACAGTATATATATATATATATATAATGTACTGGTAGTATGTGTTTATATTGTGTGTATGGACAAGTTTGGCAAGTTGATTTATAAAACTTGGTTAAAGTTATTATATAGTTTCGTTGGAAATTGCTAGACGAATTTGGGATGATTGAATCAGATTTGGTGATAATAAGCGTGTTCATAGGTGATAATTTAGATATGATTCTAGTGATAGGATAATGGGAGACTAGATAAATGTTTAAATTGGTTAAAATGTATATTCTTCAAGTTCTCTTTTGTTCTTTCATAGTTCCGTGATAAATTCCTTTGTGTTAATATTGATAGTGTGAGTACGGTCCTTATCAGCATCAAACGACATTTCTATCGTTATTCTTGCAAAGCCTCTTTTGCAATATGTTCAATTGCGTTAGTATTTGGATTATCGACTTCCTACAGTCAATGTTAAGGAGAGCGTATGAAAACACTGAGGTATCTAATTGAATGGGAGGCCATGACACCTTAGCGTGGTCTACACTTATCCGATACTGAATTCCATATCACGGTGATAATGAGTTATATTGTTTATTGTGGAACGATTGTGATGACCCGAGTTTCAGAATATGATAATTGGAAGATATATAAGTTAAAATAGGTGAATTGGGTTCAAAAGGCACGGGAGAAATGGAGTGGAAAGCTCAAAGAACAGAAATCAGTAAATCGGGAACCGAAATTTGTAAGCGGTGAAATGTTAATTCGTAGACGAGATTTCGGGTTTTAAATTA
>JAOVVI020002315.1:0-21430 GCA_028571085.2 Nepenthes alata | reverse complement strand
TTAACGATGAGCTCGAAGTCGCTGTAAACCGCCAGTCTTCTGGCGGAGCACTCTCTGGCCAGTCTTAGGCCGGCTAACAGGGTTTCGTACTCGGCAACGTTATTGGTTGCCGGGAAATTGAGTCTGAGTGAGTGTTTCACCTCAAACCCGTCGGGCGTTGCAAGGACAACTCCAGCGCCACTGCCTGTGTCCGTAGATGATCCATCTACGTGGAGTATCCATTCCGGGACTTCGACAAGCAGTTGCGCGTTCTCTTCGGGCTGTTCCTCGAGGACTGAGGTTGTAGTCTCGACAATGAAGTCAGCCAGCGCCTGTGCCTTCACAGCAGGCCTGGGCTGGAATTCGACGTCGAACTCACCCAACTCGATACCCCATTTAACTAACCGTCCGGAAATATCGAGTTTCTGGAGTATGATTTTTAGGGGTTGGTCCGTGAGGACCACTATCCGGTGGGCCTGGAAGTATGGCCTTAGCTTTTGCGCGGAGAATATTAGCGCCAAGGCCAATTTTTGTGAGCGCGAGTATCGGGTTTCTGAGCCGGTCAACGTTTTGCTCACGTAGTAGACCGGCCGCTAAGTGCCTGAATCCTGACGTACAGGGACAGAACTAAGCGATGTTTCTGACACCGCTAAGTAGAGGTACAACTCTTCTCCGTCCTTGGGTGATACCAACAACGGTGGGTTGGCCAGATACTGTTTCAATTCCTCGAAAGCAGTCTGGCAGTCCGCTGTCCATTGGAATCCGTTGGACTTTGTTCCTCTAAGGGCTTTGAAGAAGGGCTGGTACTTGTTGCCAGACTTCGTAAGGAAGCGGGACAGAGCTGCCAGCCGCCCAGTCAGCTGCTGGACGTCCTTTACGTTTCGTGGCGACGCCATGTCGGCAAGCGCCTTGATCTTTTCTGGGTTCACCTCGATCCCTCCCTGGGAAACAATGAAACCCAAGAATTTACCGGAAGCCACTCCGAAGACACACTTAGTTGGGTTCAGCTTCATGTGACGCTTACGAAGCACCTCGAATGACTCTTCCAAGTCGCGGATGTGATCGCCGGTGACCTTGCTCTTAACGAGCATGTCATCGACGTAGACCTCCATGTTGCGACCAATTTGTCTTTCAAACATTTTGCTTACCAGCCGCTGGTAGGTTGCTCCAGCGTTCTTAAGCCCGAAAGGCAGTACGTTATAGCAGTAAGTGCCTTGGTCGGTCATGAACGAAGTGTGCTCTTCGTCCTCCGGATTCATTCGGATGTGGTTGTAACCCGAATAGGCATCCATGAAGTTGAGCAGCTCATGTCCGGCCGTTGAGTCAACCAGTTGGTCGATCCTGGGTTAGGGAAAACTGTCCTTGGGACTGGCCTTGTTAATGTCGATAAAATCGACACACATTCGCCATTTTTCGTTGCTTTTCTTTACTAGAACGACATTAGAGATCCAGTCCGAATATTGAACTTTCCGAATGATGCCTGCGTCCAGCAGCTTCTTCACCTCCTCTCGGATGGCGATCAGCTTTTCAACGGAGTGGTTCCTCCGCTTTTGCCTAACGGAGTTTCGGCCGGAGTCAAGCCCCAGCTTATGGACCATCACTTCTGATGGGATCCTAGGTATGTCTACTATAGTCCAAGCAAAAAGGTCAGCGTTCCTTCACAGGAACGGAACCAGCTCGTCGCGCAGTGGCCCAGTGAGTGAGCCGCCGATCTGTACACACTTATCCGGCTCCTCCGGGTCCAGTGGGATTAGATTCGTGGCTTCACCGGGCTGCGTTTGTTGGAGGGTTGTCTCGCCCCGATGGTCGAGTTCCTCAACTGTTCGAGTGCTGCCGCTTGGGGCAATCTGGGACATGTAACAGGTTCACCCAGTAACCTGGTCGCCCGGAACCTCCCCGACACCGTAGGGTATCGAAAACTTCATTTTAAGGTGCGAAATTGACGTGACCGTCCCAAACGATGTTAAGTAGGGCCTGCCCAGTATAGCGTTGTATACTGAGGGTAGGTCGACTACCAGGAAGGTGAGGACCTGACTTGCTATTTTTGGATGTGTTCCCAAGGTGACCTCCAACTGGATGGTCCCTTGTACGGGCACGGGCTCGTTATCGAGGCCGTATAGTGGGCTTTCGGTAGATTTTAGTTGGTTCTTTTTTAAGTCTAATCTGAAGAAAGCATCCAAGTAAAGCAAATCGCGAGAACTACCACTATCAATAAACACTCGTTTCAGTTGGTAGTCTACACTACCGTCCGAAACGAGTGCGGATACAACTAAGGGATCAGCATGGGGGGACGATACATGTGCTAAGTCATCATCGCTAAAGTTGATAGTGTTGCCCGCCGTGCGCTGCTTCTTCCTCCCAGTTTGCTGCTCCTCACTGCCATATGGGTTTTTAGCAGGTCAGGTGGTGACTATACTGACCACCCCTGCTGTAACCCGGTTTCGGCGAGGAGTCTGCTCCTGCCCCTCTCCGTCAGCCGCTCCAGTACCCCTGACGTACTTGCTAAGGTACCCTCTGCGAACCAGCTCCTCGATTTTCCTATGCAGCGTCTTGCAATCCTCTGTTACATGTCCAACAGAGAGGTAAAAATTACAGTACTTGGACTGATTTCCCGAGTCCTTTTTCGGTGGCTTTGGCAACTTCAAGAATTTTTTCCCGCGTATCTGCATAAGGACATTGGAGCGGCTGTCTGTCAGCGGTGTGAAACTAGTGGGCCCGTGGTCTCAGCGTTCTGGGGGCCCAGTCCGACGTTACTTCTGACGGGAGTGATCTCCGTCATTGTACTTCCTCGTCCCTTCTCCAGGGAAGGATTGAGGCTAATCTGCCCGCTTGGGGCGTTTTGCCTCATTGGCCTCTTCAGCCGCAGCGTAAGCCCGTGTGATGGACTCCGCTTCTCGGAAGGTCTGGGGATTCTTTTAGGCCAGATGCTTGAAGAAATCCCCATATGTCAGTGCGGAGATGAAGCTACCCAGCTTCATCTCCTCTGTGATCCTGGGTATCCGTTTGGCCTCCGCCACAACACGGTCCAGGAATCGATGTGCATTCTCTCTCAATTTTTGCTTGATGTGGGAGAGATGCCACGGCTGATTCTCTTCCCGTCGGCTCGATGCGTACTGAGCCAAGAAGAGATCTGTGAGGTCACGAAAACTGTCGACAGTGCCTCAAGGGAGATGATGGAACCAGATTCGGGCATCTCCCTTTAGGGTGAGTGGAAAGCAGCGACACATTGCTGAGTCCTCCAGCCCTTGTAGACTCAGATGGGTGTGGAGGTGATCCAGGTGGTCAACTGGATCACTGCTCCCATCGTATGAGTCAAGGGATGGCATCTTGAACTTTGTGGGGAGCGGGCGGCTCAGGATCTCTTATGTGAAAGAAGATCGATCCAAATTGATGGCACGCTCCTCATCCTGGAACACGCTGTTCTAGATTTTATCCACTCGCGGATCCGCGCGAGTGCCGTTTGCTGATCGTTTGGAGTTGAGGTAAGCTCTCAACTCCAGCTTGTCTCCAGAGAGTACAGCAGCCGACTGGCTGCTGCCTCCAGCAGATCTAGCAGTCCTGGAGACTCGCTCCTGGACTGCATTGTTGTCTTCTGCTCGAGAGTATCGGGGATTTCTTCTTTATGGGCTTTCTCTAGGGGACGTGATCCCATAGCGCACTTCTGGCCTGTTTTGGCCAAGAACGCGGGAGGACGCTGGAGTCGGATTATCCCCGACTTTCTCAGGCCTTTTGGCCGACATCTTTTTTCTCTGGCCACCTCTTTTGGTGGCCGATGCATGAATGGCTGCTGGAGGAGCCGCCTGCATTCTCTGCTCGTTTTGTAAGCAGAATACCTGGAGCAGATGCGTGTTGGCCTGCACTGCTCCAGCAGTTGTTAAAAATAGGGCGGTGGAACTCCGCCCGTAGCCCCGTTGACCGTGGCACCAGCAGTGTGGTCCTGGTCGGGGTTGTCAGCATCTCTAGCAGGGTCGTTAGCTTGGGCTCTCGTGTTCACCATTGTAGAGTAAGAAGGTGAAAGTGAGCGCTGTGGAGATTTGTGGTTGGCTTTTGTAAGCGTTTCCCACAAACGGCGCTAATGATGCGTACCTAGATCCGAACTTTAAACGGATTCGGATTCGTCTGGATGGTTGACCCGGTTCTGTTCCCTGAGCGTGAATCCTGCACACCACTAAAAAGCACAGAAGGTCAACGTGTCGGCGGAAAGTTGTCCCACCAAAAATACTCCGACGCTTAAGTTAGTAAATAGCCTTCGATGACGAGAAAGTAACAGAAACTGTAAGAGAGAGTAGAGAGAGAGGAAATGAGTGAACAAGTCTCCAGATGTAAGAGAGGCGAAAGCCGTCTTCTTGGATCTGGAGAGTGGGAAGGCAGTAAACGCCTGTCAGAAGTGCGTTATTTGCCTTAGATTTTTCTGGGAATCCCAACAGAGAGATCAGGATTGTTTCTCAGTGTTTCGTGTGTTTGCCAGAGTAATTGAAAGCGTATGCAATTGAGAGTATATCCGAAAGCGTCCCTTCAATGATAATTCAAGGGCTTATTTATGATTGAGATGGCGATCTTCCTTCTTCGGAAGGAGTGATCCCCTCTGTGATTCTTGGCTGGCATACCTTTTGGAGCAGATGCCAGTTGCCAAGCTGAGCGTAATAGTTTCCTTCTGAGGCGGCCAACAGCTTTCCAAGTCAGTCACATTTCTTCTGGGCATGTTACCGTTGGAGAGCCCCAATTGGCAAGGAATTAGAAAAATCTGGCGCCTTCCTTATGTGAAGGGCGTCAATTTTATCAATGCCCATTTTGGGTGCCAGCTGAGATTGTGGAAGATATCTGAAAAGTCATTGTTGGCCGCCTGATGAATCGTGGGCCCAAACGGACCAAACCCATTACTGTAGAGAAGCCTCTTTGGGCCCATCGTGCAGAACACGGACGGTCAACGTTTGAGTTGACCCCCTGCGTGTGTGTTGGCTGCCCTTATGGAGGATGCCTAAAGAGCCGTTGTTAGCCCCCTGATGGATCGTGGGTCCAAACGGATCAGGCCCATTACTTTAGAAAAACTTCTTTGGGCCCAACGTGTAGCACGCGGACGGTCAACGTTTAAGTTGACCATTTACGAGTGAGTTTGCCACCCGAACGACCAACGCCAGTCCTGGGCCTTTCAGCTTTTGGGCCCGTTCTCCAACTATGCCGTTAAAGTATTGACTGTCCTTTTTGGGCTTCCGTTAACTTTTTTGGGCCAGCCTATTTTTAATGTACCCATCAATGTATAATCATCTTCCTTATTAAAAATAAAATAATTAAGTCTTTCATGTAACTCTATACAATTGCTCAACGAATTAATGCGTATATAAATTATATAGGATAAAATATTTATAAAAAATGGTTCATTTTAATAGAATCCTCCATGCAAGTAAGGGATAAAAAATATTTACCAAATTATAGGAAATATGATTCTAGTTTAATTTTTATTATTTTTAAAATATGAGTATCATTACATCACCAAGATTCAGCGATAAAAGGCTGCGTACAAGGGTAGCTTTTTTTGTAAAACAAAAAAAAAAAACATATTACTTAATTTATAATAATTATAAACCATTTTTATAAAAATATTTATTATAAAAAAAGGAGAATTATTAATTAAGTGAAAATGTACTTCCCTTTGGACAAATGTCCCCAGACCATGTCCTCCCTCTAGTATTTAAACAAGGGGTTTTGCTTTATAAAGTACCTGTTAGGTCCTAATATTATGGCCTATAAAGTACGGTTTAAAGGGGAGGCCTAAAGTCAGGACCACGGACCAAGAGAACAGGCTGACTCAAGAGGCCCAAAAGCCCAATTTAATTTCTTAGACTAAATTGGCCTTATAAGTCCGAGAACGTGAGCTAGTGTCCCAAAAGCCTAAATATCGACAAAAATTTGAGATGCCCGTTTAACCTACAGGAGCGCAAGGACGTCACAAGGGCTTACGACATCAAGAAAATTTGAGAAACGTACGAGAACCTAGCCCCACGAGCTCGAGGACTAAGAAAATACCCATAGGGCTTTTAACAGACGATGACAGCCTTGGTATCTCCGCACGATGAACAAAAGAGCAATCAAGCGTCCGAGAGATTTCTCCCTAAAGGAGTCCACGTACTTATAAGGATACAAGACACGCAGCTTAGGGTCGAGGACTATCTCATAAACGACCGATAACGCCACCTCAACATCTTTACTATTACCAATGAGCACGCAACTTCTGTAAAACGACGCCTCCACAGTGTATAATGATACTCAGAACACGCCTTGTCACTTAAAGATTGACATCAGGGCCTGTATGCATGGCACGGTAAGGTCCATTCAGCAGCGCCAGCAGTCTGCCTCCTACACACGCCAACATGCTTGACACGGTCGGCTCCGCAGGTGGACAGTCTCCCTACGTGCATGACACCACATAGATCTACTAGCAAAGCAGGTGGACAGTCACCCACCATGCACCGACTGCCACGTGGACCTTTCTTGAGGGATATTCTTCCACTATAAATATCTAACAAAAACTCTAAGAATGGGGTTTTTTCAAGAACGAATAGAGCTTTCTAAGGAGAGATGTTAGAAAGAGAAAGGGAAGATACTCCAATAAACTTGTATTTGTAACTCTCTCATCCATAGTTTGAGTCCCGTGATTTTTCCTCCTCATTAATGGGAAAATTTTTTACGTAAAACTCGGTATTTTTATCTCCCTCTCCTTACTCTTCTACCCTAAAGTATTTGTGTTACACCGGAGCCCAATATCCGAAACGTAACGGTACCTATTTTATTTTTTTAATATAAAATTTATATTTTAAAAAACAAAAAATAAATAAAACATCTATTTGTGAAGTAGCAACTTCGATCTCCCTTTTCGTTGCCCTTGACTAGAAATAGATAGAAAATATAGCAAACTAATAATACAATATAATTTAAAAAAAAATTATATGTGAATTAAAAGATGTGATTTTGTATATTATTTTTTTAAAGTTTTTTTAAAAGTAAATGGTTGTATTATTTTAATTATAAAAATATATATCTTTTCACAAAAAAAAAGTATAAAAATATAAATTTTAAAATATTTATAAATAATCTGAACAGTAATTCTATTTTTGTAAAAATATAAAATTACAAATTACAGTCAGAAGAATAATTTAGTGTTAACACAGTAAATATTCCTAAAAAATTTTAAATAATTACCGAGCTCATACCTTCGTTCCACCTTTTTAAATAAATAAATAAGTAAATATTTTTTTTAAAAAAATTTACCACATCCCCGAATAAATAAAATAACATTTAAAAATAAACCGTTAAAAGTTTAATTTTAAAAAGAAACCTCTGCAAAATTTTCTGCATTACGTTGGGAGGTGCAGGGCAGTGAAGTTAACGATGAAGAAAAGCAGCGAATAGAATAGGCCCCCCCGAGAGGGAGAGAGAGAGGGGCTTTGACCCGTTTATCTTTTTTGCCTTATTTTTCAAATTTCAATTCCCTCCTCCCGAGGCCAACGTGATCCCGCAATCTTAGCCGTTGTAGCCCGTGTTGATGAATCGCAGACTAATCCAACGGCAGGGACCGTGGAGACCGTGGCAATTCTGTAATCAACACTAGCACCGAACCTAAGGACGTGGAGGGTTTTATCTCTAAAAAAAAAATAAAAAATATTATAATTTAATTATTTTTAAAAATCAAAAATTAAATAAATTTAATTGTTAAATTATAATTATTTATTTAAAATTAAACCGTTGAAATCTGGAAACTAATCTATCACAATTAAAATTATCTATTTTTGTTAATATTTGGAGTTCATCTGCTTTTGTTCATTTTAATTATCTATTTTTGAAATTTAAATTAAAATTAATTATTTTTAAATAATTAAATTAAAATTAAATTCGTCCATTTAAAAAATGTACAATATATCCGTTTTCAATCAATCTGTACTATGGGAAGCAATTTGTCAGACTAAACGTGCACTTATTGAGGAAAGTGTTTTCACGTACCTACTCGCCATAACCGCGCGTGTCGTCATAACACACAACATCAATTATTTCTCTTTCTTAATTAAGTTAAGTAGGATTCTCTACCATATTTAGTTCACGTTTATCATTTGGATTTAAATCCGATTTCAGTTTAACTGTAATTAGCTATTGGACTTTTCTACCAATTGATATATCTCAAATTTTAAAAATATATTAAATTTAAAATTATATTGCAAAATAAATTATCTGAGTTCGGACAGTTATAGGATGCTTTATATGATGATTTTAATATGTAAAATTAAGTGAATATGTATAAGATTGAGTTGTTATATTTTATTAGCATAGAAAAAATTATAAAATTAAAATAACAGTAAATCATAAGGACCTATATTTTATCTAAATTAGATTTTAAAGTTTTCTTTTCTAAAATTCAAAAAATATGTGAAAAATTCTGAAAATATTTGATGGAGTTTGTGGATTTTATAGACAAGAATTTTACAATTTTATACTATTCAAACTAAAATATAATTAAAACATGTGTTGATAAAATATAATTAAAAATATTTGCATTTTACCATACTTTTTTTACTTTTTTTAATTTTTACAAATTTTTAATTTTTTAATTAAACACAGAATATTTTTAAATTTTATTATTTTTTCATACTTATTATTATCAAAAGAATCTCTAAAATTCACTAAAATATGATAGTCAAATTTTTTTAATAATATAATTTTTATTCAAAGAGTTCATAACCACATAAATAAACTTAAATTAATCTATTAATTAAAAATTAGTAAATAAAATAGTTAATAAAATATTCTTAAGAAATTATTTAAGGATAGCCTTACATTAAAAAATAAATAAGGCTAAGAGACCTGTCTAATTTTATTTGACAATTATAAATTGTCGATGTTAAGGGATAAAAAGTCATTTACGAACAATCAAGTTGGTAATAATGGAACAAAATAAAAAATAACTCCACATATATTAAAATTATAATTAATTTGGTAATTGTGATAAGATGAAAATAAATATTTTATTTTAAATCAAAGAATTTTGAATAAGTTACATATTTTTAAATTATAAAAGAAAATCAATTGGATTAAATTGTTATAAATTATGTGTTTGAGATCAGCTATTTTTTTTATTGACAATGAAAATAATATGACTGTAGCGTGGCGTTTCAATCACCTTCTTTAAAGTAAGATTTCAATCCCCTGTTTTCTGTCTTATTTTGTCCAATCCCGTAGTGCCAAACAGGCTAACAAAACACAACACCAGGAGAGAGAGAGAGAGAGAGGGAGAGAGGGGGGGAAAAAGAAAAGGTAATGGAGAAAGGAAAAAGTTACCCTCCTCCCAAGGCTGCTAGCTACAGGTTGCACTGCTGCCAAAAGTTGTGATTCTTAGTTTAATGACTCTAGAAAGCACCCACGACCATCTCAATTCTCAGACTTGTTCGCTCTTCTTCCTCTTCTTCCCCTTCTTCCACTCCCTGAAAACCCAAATTTGGGTTTTTTAGCTGTCATTATTATCTCAAAATATGTATGAGTGAGAGCGAGAAAATTTTACAATCCTTCTGCCTCTATTATCCAATACCATCCATATTTATACGCGATATTTATCTATATAAGCATGCCTCGCTATTATTACCATTCCTAACATACTTACCTTTTCGCTTCCCAGACCTCATCTTCTTGATTCATCCATCCTCTCCCTTCCTCTTCGCTTCTTCCCTACAAAAACCTTGCGAGCTCTCTGTGTCTGTGCTGTCTGTAATGATGGATTCTTATGAACCAACAAGAGCATTATTTTCGAGGATACAAAACATGGATCCTGAAAACGCCTCAAAAATCATGGGGTATATACTGATACATGACCAAGGGGAGAAGGAGATGCTGCGATTAGCCTATGGACCTGAGAGTCTCATTCTTGCTGTCACCAACAGAGCTAAATCTGATTTAGGCATTCTATCGAGCGCTTCGTCTGCACCTGCCACATCCAACTCTTCACCTTCACCTTTCTCTCCCATCTCTAACGCCATTACCGTTTCTAGGCCCAACCCACTTTCTCTCCCTCTCGCATCCCCTAGACTAGCCAGCAATGGCTTCAAGCCATCTTCGCCTTCGTCTCCGTCGGTTTGGCCTATTTCAGTTTCAAACAACCACCACCCCATCAGCCCAAATACGAACAACTCTCTCTCCTACGCCGCTGTGGTGAATGGAATCAACGGTACAACTAATGGGTCTTTCTCTTCTTCGATCAGTTCGCCCCAACTCGCATTTGGTAGCAGCAATCGTGATAATTTTGTCGACGATTATCACTTGCAAGAACAAAACCTTTCATTTCTAAGCGATCCACTCGAAGTGCAGTCTAAAAATGCTGATTTCGTTAATCAATCGTTCGATTTAGCGAGGAGTCCTAGTTGTAGGAGCGATTCTGTGCTCTACCCTTACTGGGATAACTCTAATAGTGTGGAAAACAGTTCTCATTTCCACCGTAGGAGTTGCTCAGTAAACGATGTGTGCTTCGGCACTGATGATTCGACTTCTGGGTTCGGTTACAAGCCCTGCCTTTACTTTAGCCGAGGTTTTTGCAAGAACGGAAGCAGTTGTAAGTTCATACATGGCGGTGGTTTCGCTGATTCGGGAGACAATTCTACTGCCACCGTTGGTTCTCCGTGCAAGTTCGATGCTTTTGAGCAGTGTCAGCAAGATCTGATGAGATCAAAGGTTGCTCAGCAGCAAATATTAGCTGCCCAGTTCATGTCTGGAGTGAATTTACCTTATAACAAGTTGAATTTTCTACAGAGTGAGGCACAAAGGTAACTGAAGCTGACCCATTTATTTTTGTTATTGGATATATGATCTAGCTGTTGAGATGTAGCATTGAAGTCAGTTGATTATTCGGGCCTTGGCTATTTTCTCGATTGGTAATGATTGTTGGTTGCTTGTATTTTTATTGATGCCATTTTTAGTTGTTTTAATTGATAAGCCTCGGGTGTGATTTGTGAGTGGCTGTGACCACATTGTGCTGCATTGTAGATCGGCCGCAGCGTCGCTGATGTTGGGTGAAGAGTTTCACAAGTTGAACAGGTGCCGGGTAGGAAGGAATGACTTCTCTGGGATGGGTGGTGGAGACACTAACCCTAGTTCTAGACAGATATACCTAACATTCCCAGCTGATAGCACATTTAGAGAGGAAGATGTCTCCAATTATTTCAGGTAAATCTATCATTTTTGTCTTCAGGAAAAAAAAAAATACAAGTATTGTTAAACTTGATAACTTGTTCTTAAGAATTCCATCTTGTATGCCTTTTTTTGTGAAGTTTTTACGGACCAGTGCAAGATGTGAGGATCCCGTACCAACAGAAGAGGATGTTTGGATTTGTTACCTTCCTCTACTCTGAGACCGTAAAGCTCATCTTGGCAAAAGGGAACCCTCATTTTGTATGTGATTCCCGTGTTCTTGTTAAGCCGTACAAGGAGAAGGGCAAGCTACCAGACAAGTATGTGGCACTCCCATTCTACGCATTTCCCATTGCTTTGTAGATATCACATACTGATGTTGTCGATGTGGATCGATTTCTCGTAGGAAGCAGCAGCAGCAACAACAATTGGAGAGGGGTGAGTTCTCTTCGTGTTCTAGCCCCTCTGGTGTTGACTGTAGAGAGCCTTTTGACCTCCAAATCGGTAAGAAAATCAGCAAGCTTGTTGTTTTTAATATCACGTTCTGAGGAATAAAGCAATGTATCTCTCAATTGCATAGGAGGAAGAATGTTGTATAATACCCAAGAGATGTTATGGAGAAATAAACAAGAGAAGCAAGGTGATTTGCAGCACGCCCTTGATCTCCAAGGCAGAAAACTGATGAATTTGCAACTTATGGACTTGAAAAATCATCAGCAGCAGCAGCACCTGTACAACATATCTGTTGGATCTTCAATTCCCTCACCCAATCACAAGATCCCTCACCCATCTAATGGCTTGTGTCAAGATCAGTCTGAAGGTTAATTTGATTGGAAACATCATTTGATCAATTTAATCCATCTAATGTCAATTTAACTATGGAAAATTGCGTTTAACTTCTCCCTGTTGCAGAACACAAAGATAGTCCAACTGAAGCACCCGATGGGCAGCTGCTAGAACAAGTGAGCACAGCTGCCGTTGACAGCAATGGCAATGTAAATTGCGGTAGCCGGGAGGATAACTCCAGCCCCGAAGAATTTGATCTCCCAGAAAGGTAATATTACTCCGCAATTTTTCTTTGTTATACTCTTGTTATGCGATTTAGCATATAAATATCAGCCTTCTATTCTTTGATTTTGGTCTCTCGGTCGCATTATCATTACTATTATTATTATTTTGTGTTGGTCGTCAATGCAGCTTGGAGCACATCCTTCCGGATAATCTCTTCTATTCTCCAACAAAATCAGCCGGTGAACCACTATCAATCTTCTCTCCCATACCTTCTGAGCTTGATGGTGGCAACATATCAGCTTCTTCAAATTCTAACAATGACCCATTAATACCTCCGGCATCTGCCCTCACCATGGCTCCTCTCAAGTCATGTTTCTTAGAAGTGCCTAGGTATTATGTTCCTTCAGTCCTTTCAGTTCTCACACTTGCTCTTCTTCACTCTGAAACTAATGTTTTTATCTTTTTCCAGGTTTTCCTCTGGGCATGGGGCGATCAGAATGTAGGTCCAAGAATCAGTTGTGGCAGCTATATGGGGATTGACATAGCTTGGTAAGTTACATTAATCTTAGGATAAGTTTGTTTGCGGGTGATGAGAAGAAGGAAAAGGGAACAAATACTCATTAATATCAGACTCTTACTATGCTCATTATGATCTACTAATCACGGTCATTTCATTCTTACCCGTGCAGAAATTTTCAGGAAAAAAAAAAATGTGCAGAAGGAAGAAGAAAATATTCCCAAGCTGTACAGCCAAAACACACCCGCATCAAAAGGAAGATCTTAGAGGTCTCGCAAAGATCACTATCATGATCATCATCATGAAGAATACTATACTACTTACAAGAATTAGACAAATGCATACTTAGGAGGGTAGACATAAAAACTGAATTAATGAGGGCGGGGTCTTTTGGCCACTCTGTACCCTCTCTTCTGAAGCTCTGTACTGCATCTGGACCCACACAAAGGCAAATAGCAGAAGAACAAAGGCAAGTGGATTTAGCAGTAATTGTAGCTTATAAAATTTTATGCTTTTTCCTCTTCCCCATCCCTCTCTTCTTTTCTACTCGCCTTTTTCCTGCGTGGTTAAAACTTCGTTGATAGATAGATTGATAGATAGATAGATGATGGTAGTCTGTGTGAACAAGGGTTAGTAGTTGCAGGTCTCTGTTACACTTTTGTTTTTATTATTGCCCTCCTTGTTGTTGCAGCACTGTCATCCATTGGAATTCAACTCAGCCAAATATGAAATTATACCACGATGACTAATAATCCCATATCATTTTATACATAATCAATTATTAAAAGATTATTATCTTTTTAAATCGATAACATTTTCAAAGGACATGATATCTATATATATTATATATTTGTGTGGGTCTAGTTATGTTGATAGATAAATGATATATTTTGTTAATTAAAAGAAAGTAAAATAAAAGTTTTTTTTTTAAAGTTTTTTGGGCTAAAGAAAAGGAGTTGCTTTTATTTGTTTATTTATTTATTTTTCTAAAGGGGCTACTTTAGGAGGGTGGGTACCCTTTTGTCTCATATTGTGATTCTCTTTAGGTGGAAAATGAGCCGATGGGCCACAATGTCACATGGGTACTTCTGACATATTTATGGGTGAAAGCAACATAGTCATCACAACACCTGTTCCCCTCTCGTACACTCTTTTACAATAAATTAGGACATATATTCGAAGGGCGTTATAGTCATTTCGGTAATATTTTTTTATTACGCAGTAAAACTTTTTCTTCTTTTTTCCTCTTTTTTTTTTTTAATTTATCAGAAAAGAATGATAAATAAATAATATCCTCTAACATTTTTCTTTTTTTTTAAAAAAAAAAAAAACATTGTTTCGATTTTTTAGTTTCTCCTTTTATTTTTGATTTTTCATTATATTTAAAGTTTGTAGGCATTATAAATGTATTTTGTGTATCTTATATATTGTTAAAGTTAATGGTAAGATGGCGTTTATTTTTTGTAAATAAAAAGATGTGATTTGATTTTTTGTAATTAATTTTGATTTAATTTATTAGTGAAATAAAATTTGCTTGTAAAATTGAAAAGCATTTTATTTTTTATAATCAACTTTGACCAAATATATTCTGTGAAATGAAATTGAGTTTTAAAATAAACCTGTGTGGTGGTAAGCTTTGAAATGTTAACTGCTTTTGTTGCAGCCCCCCGCCCAAGAACTTTATTTATTTATTTATTTATTACTTTTTTCGAAATCAGGAACTTCAAATTTTTGCCTGTCCCAATGGAGCCTCGTAAGGTGAATATATTTATTAGACTATTTATTAAATGTAAGATCCTTGATTTTATATTTAAAAATAAAAGTTAATATTAATCCTTTATAATAAATGATCCGTCCGTTTTAGTTTTTATTTTTTATTTTTTAAAAATAAATTAGGGCTATCATATTGTTTTCATTAATTTTACTTCTCTTTTTCCTAAGTCAAAATTTTGCTCTGTGCGACGAATTGCTTATTAATAAAATTTCAACTTTGTTAGTTGAAAAAAGCTCTGACAGTCAACAATTCATTGCATCTTTTCAAAAAGTAAAGAACAAAAAAAAAATTGCTTTTCGATTAAATTCTTTTTAAACAGCGCAAGTCCCATTTTTTTTCCCTTTGAATTACTGAATGCAATTGTCAATATTATTCTGTATAATAATATTAAGATTAAAATCGAGTAGGTTGATTGATTCAATTCAACCAATATAAAATTTATAGAGCTTTATTAATATGTAATAGTTTTATAGATGAATATAATCATAAAATTAAACCCGATTAATTTATCGTACTGAACATGATTACATATGAAAGTATAATTTTATAAGTATATATATTTTCTTAGATGTTCATCGGCCAGGCGGACCTCTAAGCTGTCCGTCAATTGGGCGCATCCAATGCTCGATCCATCGCTACATGCACCATCCATCATCTTTGCATCTTTTTATTTTTTTAAAAAGATATTTGATTTAAGTGTTGGAGGATATCTTATGAGAGTAATTTTCATTGTCCTCTAATATCTTATTTTCAGTTATGTTGTGTAGGGTCAAATTTGAGGCTATGAAGACCGAATTCGTATTAGATCGACTCAGTACGAAGATCCGATTCATGACTTTTTAATATGTATGACAACCCGAATTCATGGGACGTAACAATATAATTGTAAAATATTTTTACTAAAGATATCATAATTTTTTAATATTATATGTTTCTAGATATTTTTTACACAAATATTAGATACAATTTTTTAAAAGTATTATATAATTTTTTAAATAAATATATTAAAAATAATGTATATATCCATCAACTAATATGGTTCGGCTTTTAGGTGGACAAGCTTAAGACTTTCAACAAGGATAAGTGAATTTTGTTTACCCCATTTTAATTTATTAGTTATAAATTTTTATTTAAATTTAATTCATATTTAATTTGAATACAATTTTAATCCAATCTACTCTTAAATTATGTTGGAAGTGGCCCAAAATAAGTCAGGTCAACCTAAAATTGAAGTATGGCCTAAATAAGGAAGCGTCAAATCGAACAGGTCAGTAGAATGACGCTTTTATAGAAAATTAGACAAAATATTTAATCCCGATAATCAGTTACTATCTGTTGGGTCTGGTCACTCCCTTGTAAATGATTTCAACAAACTGTTTGTTATCGGGGTGTCTTAGCCGGTTAACGTAAGTTGAATGGCTGACAGTTGAAGACGGTCAACAAGAAATGTTAACCGGATGACGGAGGAAGGTCAACATAAAAGGTTGACCGGAAGGCGGAGGACGCTGAAATTCTTCAAATAGCTGTGAAAGACGGTCAACAGGAGAGTTGACCGGTTGGCTCGTGGAGAACGTGGACCGCCAACGGTTGGTCGTCCGCCAGGCAATCCAGGACGATGTCAGCTCAGCAGATCTTCTGGAGATCGTGATCTCAGATGGTTATGCAGGAGCGGTTTTCTCAGCAGATCTTTTGGAGCAGTTTTGAACAAAGCATATTTTTATTGTTGGAAAGGACAGATCGTGCCCTTTTCTATATATATATATATGGAATATTGTCTCTGTTTAAATGTGAGATGGTAGTAGAAGCGTGAGTATTTGAGCAAAAGAGTTGTGAAGGAACAAGAGAGGAGTGCACCACCAGTGAGAAGGAGAAGAAAGAAAAACAGAGAGTAAAAGAGTGGAGAGTGTTTCCCGTTTACTCCGGTGAGATTTTTTCTTTGTTGTTCTCGGGTGTGTAGCGGATACTCTATCTCGGGGGTTTGTAACCTATTTTACATAGTGAATTTATTGGTAGACTATGTATCTCGTGGTTTTTCCTCTTCGGTTGGGAAGGAGTTTCCACGTAAAAAATGTCGTGCATCACTTGTTCCTTGTTCCTACTAAATGGTAGTTGTCGATGATGGAGGGGTTCGAGTTTTTCACTGTTGTCGGATCTGGTGGATCCGAGTCTTCCGACCCCAGCAGATTTTTGGTCGATAAATGGTCGATAAAGCAAAACATGAAGTTATTTTGATTTAATATAAAATTAGAAATAAAACGATGCCTTTTAAATTCTCAATAATTTTGATTACTTTTGGTGATTAATTAATTAATTAATTATTGATTATTGACGTTAGTCAACCATCTTTGAAATTTCGCACGCCTCTGGTTATTATACCCGGTCAGCTTTCGACGCCCTCCTCCCCGACTCCCACAAATTGGACCGCCAGTCATCTTCCCTCCAGAATTGGGCTTCTTCTAGAATTCATCGACTCGCTCCCCTAAACCACAGAATTCTCCGATTATCGACCATAGCCCACCATGGACGCAGCTGCCTGTGGAGGCGGAGGAAGCGACTGCCCGGCGCCCTTCCTTTTGAAAACGTACGACCTGGTGGACGACTCAGCGACCGATGAGATAGTTTCTTGGAGCCCAAACAAGAGGAGTTTCATTGTCTGGAATCCTCCGGAATTCTCTAGGATTTTGCTCCCCACCTATTTCAAGCATAACAACTTTTCCAGTTTCATTCGTCAACTCAACACCTATGTAAGGTTCATACTTTTTTTTCCTCCGTAAACATTTTATGAATTCATGCTATTTGTCAATTTATCAGTTTATTTTGATGATGACGACGGTGATCGGCCTCGTTTCATTGTCTTATCCATAACCTGCAAGAATCATTATATGGGTGTGCATATGACGTTTTAAACATAAATGGATAGTGGAGATATGATGATTCGATAATGATTTCGTCGTAATTTACTTGCAGAAACACTTCCCTCAGTAATCTTAGAGATATTGTTCTGAAATTAAGATTGGTTTGGACATAACATGCATCATATGGAACACATGCAAAACTGAAAGCAAGAATTAACAATGCCCTTAATATTGTTTTCATTAGTAACTTATCACAGCTATCATTCTACTGGAGATGCGCGACTCCAGTCGTTCTAATAAGGAGGGTGTTGTTTTTGGGGGTGGTAGTTCTAGAAAAACAAAATATTATAATATGGTTATTATCCTGGCCATCTTGTGCAGAGCAAGACTGCTCGCTACCAAGATGTTTAAAAAAAAAAAAACGCAATGAGATGAAAATTTTGAGGTGTTTCTGTTTGACATTAACACTTTTGAAGCTTTAAAGTAATGTCATCATCTAAGTGCCGAGAAACGGCATTTTCAAGCATTTTCCTGTAGCAGCACCACTAGCTTAACAGCAATCTTAATATAATAGCAGGGGTTGGATAATCTTTTGATAGCTGTCAGAACAATTGCCTTAATGTGAACAAACGGAATAGAATTTGCATTTTGATAAAATGATTATCGACAGATTGCCAAATAGAAGACTGTTTACTATCCACAACTGAATAGACATCTACAAAGAAGAAACCCAAATTTGATTTTCTGGAACTGACTGTTCTTATATAAAATTCTCCTTCTATTTGTCATTTCATTTCCCGTTTATACAGTCTCTGCTAACTTGAGGATGCAAAAGTTTCACTTAACGTTGAAGTATTTTACATGGTCTGCATCTTTTTCTTTTGTCTGCCTCTTCACCTTTGCCATTATAACTTGCCAAGATGATTCTATTTGAGTGTCTGCGTAGTTAAGGTGGATGTCACGTAAGTTCCACTTCTAAGGATATCTCATACATCAAAAGTTATGTTTAAGATGAAAAATTATAGATGCACAGGATAGGGAACTAAGAGACTGGGAAAAAACAGAATCTTCAGATTGATGATGGTCCAGACACAATTATGTTGACTTTTGCTAATAATTGCATAGGTCAACATCATTGTAACTTATGTAGTCCCACTTGTCTGATCAGCTCCTAATGTTCTATCTGTGAAACTGGCTGCAGTAGGGCTATGGATGTTGGGATTCAAAGGTTGCTTTAGATTTCAACAAGGTTATTCAAATGCCTGGGATAAGAGTTATGAGCTGAAATGGGGAAGTCTGAGATCATATTTCTTTAAATGTCAAAAAATGGAAAATATCTGCTTCATGGGATGACCCTTCAACGCAATTTATGCTATCATCATTGTAGTCTGGCAACTTTTCAAAATGATCATAGCTCTGAAATCTTTTTGTGCTTGGTGGACTATTGCCACACGGACTAAACTCTTGATCTGCTTTTATGGCAGGGCTTTCACAAGATTGATCCAGAGAGATGGGAATTTGCTAATGAGGACTTTGTGAAGGATAAAAGGCATCTTTTGAAGAACATTCACCGTAGAAAACCAATCCACAGCCACAGTCATTCACAGGTGGATCCAGAAAGGGCAGCTTTTGATGAAGAGATACAGAAGCTTTCACGTGAAAAAACTGAACTACAAGCCAGGGTCCTAAGGTTCAAACAACAGCAATCTGCGGCAAAGTCACATCTGGAATACATGAAACAGCGTGTAGGTTGCTTGGAAGAAAGGCAGGATAACTTGTTTACCTTGTTAGAGAAAGCAGTTCAGAATTCTGATTTTGTTGGACACCTTTCTTGGAAAATTGAGTCTATGGATTTTTCAGCATATAATAAGAAAAGGCGATTGCCTCAATCTGATCAATTTCAGCCAGTTGCTGAAAATAACTCCAGGGACAAGCAGAGCAGTTCTAGACCTGAACTTGTGAATATTTTCCAGCAAGATTTCTTAAACAAGCTTACACTAGAGTTATCACCTGCAGTTTCAGACGTGAGCTTGGTTTCTAATAGCACGCAGAGCTCAACTGAAGATGGGGAAAGTCCTGCACAGAAATCATCCAAAGAAGATGTAAGAGATGCTCAAATAAGAATGAGTGGTGATGTAAGATATGCACGGATTAGAATGAGTAGTCTTCCATTTGCATCAGAAACAGTAGCACTGTCAGACACGGGCACATCTCTAACATTTAACATTGATTCATCTTTGCCGAGAAAAGGGGAAGAGAGTTCAGAGATGCAGTCATTGCAGCAATGTTTGGTGCCAACTGAAGAAGGCCATGATCATACATCCTGCCATTTAAATCTCGCACTGCCATCTTCTCCATTGCAAGCTAATCATTATTCAGATAGGATAGATCATTTGGACCAGGAAGTTGGCTATTATCCAGAGACGGGGTCCAATGTCAATGAGAAAAGTTGCGACTTTGGAGTTACTTCAGTGAGTTGGAATTCTGCTGATGATGCAGCTAATTTGTCTTACTCCCAAGATGCCTCACGTAACAATTTGGAGCCTGTTGTTGCACCAGTCCGGATGAATGATCTCTTCTGGGAGCAGTTTTTGACTGAAAGGCCGGGATCTTCAGACACTGAAGAGACAAGTTCCAGTTACAGGGAAAATAGATTTGATGAGCAAGAAGAACGAGGGTTAATGCATGGAATGTCTAGAACCTCAAAGACCTTGAGGAAGCTCACTCTTTGAGGAGCAGAGTTTCATCAAGTCAAAGTTCCCTCTTCTTGCTTGCATCAAAATTTGTAAGATCTCCACCATGTACCCGTAACATCTTCTGTTTTCAAATTTATGTTGTGCTGATAGCTGCCGGCTGTTCTCATTCACCATCAATCCTCGGCTTTGGTCCTCTGAGGACAACTTTTCATGAAAATCCATGTTGATCAGTTGCATCAGACCACATCACTCTGCACTTTACCGACATTTGACTGCCCCCTAGCTCTAAAGCATATGGCAATTTCCAGACTTTTCAGCATTGCAAGGTATGAGTTTGTTCTCACATCTTTGGTTGTCCAATTTTTTATTTTATTTATTGGCTTTTGCCGTGCTTTGGCTGTAAATCTGGCGGTTGCATGCTGAGATGTGGTGCAGTTGCAATTCAAACATCAAGCAATGCATGAAGTTGTAAGACCTGAAAATTTTATAGGACCGGTACCCCCATGTGCCATGGATACGTTGGTCTTCTTGCCACAATGTGTACAACACTAATTAGCCTCTGTAAAATGTCGGTGGTCTGTTGAAATGTCCAGCTTATATGCATTTGGCTCTAAAAACATGAAGTTAATAAGTTGGCAAGCAGAAAATTGCGGGGCCGTGTAGATTGGCAGTGACGAAAAGTGGGAACAGACAGTTCTGCGTAAATTTCCCTGTCAGTAATATATTTAGCTTATTTTAAAAAATGATCTTGAATCCTGTTCCCTCTTTAACTTATTTTTTAAGTGGTACATTTCTCAAATTGGGAACAAGTTTTAGCTCTCCATGTTCAATTGTTTTAACTCAAATTTAATCAATGTCTCGAGAACATGTTCAGCCTTCTCTGGCAAATATTTGCTCTTTGTCTGTTCCAATTGTAAGTCATGACTTCCCCTAATATGCAAGTCAATGGGGGCTGGACATAGCTTAGAAAAAAAAGGTGATTTTAAAGTATTCTGTCTTTATGTGTACTGAAAGTTGTGTTTATAAATCAGTAGAGGTACTATTTCTATCTTAATTTGTTAGCCGGTAGGTTTTATCTTAAGAACATGACGTGTAAAAAAACAAAATAATAATAATATTTGATTTAAATTCCTTTTTATAAGCTGGGTGCCCAGATCGCATATTAAAAGTCTATCCAACATGAAAAAATGGCAATTAATTAAGCCATATTCATTTGATTGGCGCGGTATTAACTAGTGCTACAAGCGCGGAGTGAAGCCAATCTATAATTTTTTTCGTCTTTTATTCTTTTTCCCCGGGGCTGAGATAGATGGGATGAGGCATAATCTAGATGGGTTCGCGAATCCAAGTTTTACACACTAATCAAATTGCATAGACTTGAAAGAAAAAACCAACCTGCTTGTATTCTCTTTTAAGAAAACCATCCAGGAGAAGCAAA
>JAOVVI020002314.1:10795-21431 GCA_028571085.2 Nepenthes alata | reverse complement strand
GCCTCCTAATTTCACGGCCGCTCTGTTCAACCCGTTTGGGCCAAGTGGCCAATTCCATATTCAGCAGCCCACTAGCACAACCCAAGTGGACGGGGCCCAATGTTCTCCGCGCTCGTCTTGACATATTTTGCTAAAGCCTCCAAATATCATCGAGGTTCGTGGACGTGTCGTCTCGCCCTAAAACATGCACATCTCCAAGCCACCTCTCAGCTAGGCGCATCCTTGGAGCTTAGTCCTCTGCCTCGTGAGCCGTCCCTCAACCGGGCGCACCCTCGGAGCTCAATCCTTCACCTCATGAGCCGCCCCTCAGCCTGACGCACCCTTAGAGCTCAATCCCCCGCATAGTGAGCCACTCCTCAGCCGGGCACACCCTCGGAGCTCAGTCCTCCGACTAGTGAGCCGCCCCTCGGTCGGGCGCACTCTCGGAGCTCAGTCCTCCGTATAATGAGCCGCCCCCTCAGCCGGGCGCACCCTCGGAACTCAGTCCTCCACATAGTGAGCCGCCCTCAGCCGGACGCATCCTCGGAGCTCAATCATTCGTGTAATGAGCCGCCCCTCAACCAGGTGCACCCTTAGAGCTTAGTTCTCCACATAGTGAGCTACCCTCCGCTGAGCGCACCCTCGGAGCTCAGTTCTCCGCATAGTAAGCCGCTTTTTAGTCGGGCGCACCCTCAGAACTCCCGCCACGTTTACCTTTGAACGTGCTTTCCTCCGTTTATTGCGGAAGACATTTGACTTGAACGTCGGAGTAGCGACAGTGGGATAACCTCCTGCCGCTCTCTGAACTCTTATTTGTAGTTTGTGTTATGCAGGTTCCAAGCTATCAGTGATAGATATTGGACCCGATCCAGATCGACCCGCAGCGAAAGATTGGAAGGCTCCCTAATCCGTACGACAACCGAAAACCCAGGACGCAACAATTATTATTCTTTTTTACTTCATTATCTTATAAAAATGAATGATTTCATCTATATATGCCTCTAAGTTAGATTCTTCATCATTTACAAACTCTAATGGAGTAACCCTAAGGGGATTTATCATTTAAAATTTACACTATTTCTCAATTTAGTGTAATGTATAACCTCATTTACTCAAAATTTTAGCTACATAACCATTTATCTAAGAATCACCCTCAAATGTAAATTCATTATCATTGTCATAATCTCCATCCATTTTTCTAATCAACCACTCATTACTTTTATCAATTCTAATTTTACAAACTTCAAGTTAGTACTAAAAGTAACAATTAACTATCATGGATAATTTGAAAAGAAGCAATTCATTTTTTTAAAAAAAAAATCTATGAGGCACTCAAGGCTTGTATAGTCTCAAAGAAGGTGCGTGCCTCTTGGATGAGGCTCACCTAGGTATGTTTAGGCATTAGGGTTTGAGTCCCGAGCCTAGGAGGACCTTTATCAATATAGTTGCGCTCATTTGACTCATTTTTTACTTGGTTTAGGCTTTCAAGTAACTCACTCTAGTCGTCCTCATTGCAATGAAGATTCATCCCCTTAGTTTCTCGAAGACACAAAGCCAAATCAACTTCAAGTACTTTTTTTAATAAGTCAAATGTAATTGAAGTACAAAAAGTTAGAATTTCAACCACAATTGCAGATTCTAAATGACAACAACTTTCCAATAAATTTCCATTACTGAGAGAAAAAAGAGTTCCAAAAATAAAGGAGCGTCTTGTGCTGCTGAGAATGCATTATGCCACTCAGCTAAATTTGTGGTGCAATGGGACAGGCTCATTAGTTCACCATTTTGGATCAAAGTACAATCAATGTATGGTATTGGACATGAAAGGAGGATGATTTTACTGAAATCACTGTTAGAATTAATTGTCAAGCTGCTGCCTATTAAAAACAAGAAGTTACTTATAGCAGTAAGTGGCATCAATGATCTAGACTTCTCTTAACTTCTATTGGAAAAACGTCCTTCCATTGTTTCATGGTGAGTAGTTAATTCTTAGAGGGTTGGCCTTGCTGCAATAACAAAATTGCTTAATTGTGACCTAGAGCTTAAAGGTTCAAACCACCAAAACAATCTTTATATAATAGGGAGTAAAATTGCATATATCTAACCGTTCTCAGCACACAATGCAAGAGCCTGTTGCACTTGGCCATTTTTTTTATGTTAAGTAGCTAAGTTTTTTTCTATTTGTAAGTAAAAACATCACACATAATTACTATTTATTCATTCAGTAAACATTATAAACTAAATAGCAGCTTAATTGCACAAGCCTTAACAAGTATATGGGTATCATCACCTTTAAACACTAGATGAGATACATATCAATTTTTTACAATAAAATTAATAAGGGTAATGCACTACCCAAAAATAAATAAAAGTTGCCTTCAGAAAACTCACCACTGCCCCACTCTCTGTGTTTCTTTTTTTCTCTCCCGCCCCTTATGATCTTCTCCTACTCCCATTCTATTTTCAAAAACCTAAGTTTTGGACATCAGTCATATGGTGTTGAAGGACAATGAAAGCACATTTCAGCAAGAAAATCAAGAATGAAGAAACTGTGGTCGTAGTCAGTTAGCAAAGTTGTAGCAGTTTCGAGAATGCAGCTGTAACAGAAGAAGAAAGACTTGAACCTTTTTTGTTGTGTTTTCTAAAAAACAATTATAGATATTTCGTACCCAAGAAGTAAATTACCAAGGATTGGAATTTGTTATGATACCAATTTGTTATGTAGAAGCCTGGATAAACTAATGCATAACTAGAAAAGAGGAGAGATCAAGAAGGAGAAGGGGGTCAGGACAGACAGAGTAAAAATAAAAGTGAAGGGAGGTGAGAGGTGCATAACCCATGAAGATCTAGGAACTCAAATCATCCATATCATTCATCAAATCTGATTGTGAAGCAGTACTCTCTGGAGACTGTCAATAACTAGAAGAAAAGTAAAAGAAATAAGGAGCCCCAATACGAGAAGGAAGCCAATTCTCCAATAAACTACTTAGATAAGTTTTTCCATAATCCATCTTCTTAACTCCTATGACTATTTACAGACTTCTAATTAGATTTCGTACCTAACTAACATAATGATTCTTGATGCAGGGAAAAAAAATTAAAGAAGGGGAATGGAGTAACTGCTTACAGGGAATTGATTCCCTCATAAACTAATCTTCAATGACCACGTGCCATACACTACCTGCCTCATGGGCCTCATGCATCCCTTCTTTGGACGGATTAGATTCCTCATCTGAAGAGCTCTCCTCACTCCACCGTTCTATATTGTTTTGTGGCCCCTTTTTCCACTGTACCTCTGGATGAATGGCTCTCATTCTTTGATTGGTTTCTTCTTCTAGAATTATTCTGTCGCAATTTTCTTTTTGTTTGTCTCACAACCCCCTCTTGCCATCTTTCTGAAAGAACCCGATTTCCTCCCGATCCAAGACTTCATCATCATCGTCATTACAAATATCCCCCTTAAAACACCTTGCCATTAAGGTGGGGATATTTGAGATGAAGGGAATGCAACGGTTCCCAGGTATTATTCTTTTCTAAAATTCCTGTTCACTTGATGAGGACTTCCTCCTTCCCGCGACTCTTTCCGGTTCTGGTAGTAGCTCTCCCTTGGTGTCTATAAGAGGAATCATCAAAAACGCCTTAGATCTAAGCCAAATTTGCTTCTTCAAAGTCGAAACATGGAAGAGAGGATGAATCCGTGTAGAGGGTGGAAGTTCCAGTCAGTAAGCCATAGACCCCACTCTTTTAATAATTTTATAAGGCCCAAAAAATCGGGGAGTTAACTTGATATTCTTCCTAAACAACATTGATTTTTGGTGATACGGTTATAGGCGAAGATAAACATAGCCTCCCACCTAGAACTCCCTTTCTCTTCAATGCTTATCATACTGTGTTTTCATGCTCGACTATATGCCCTCCCTAAGTTTTCCTTCAGAAGAGCTAGAATCTGATTATGAGATCTCAATTCTTCTTCCACAGCCACCCTAGCTGTAGTTCCCTTGACAGAGTGGGCTACATTCAAGGGTAGCCTTCCATAAACTGCTTCAAAGAGGGTAATTCCCGTGGAAGAATGAGTGTTGGTGTTACATCACCACTCTATCATAGCTATCTATCTCGCTCAAGCTTTGGGCTTGTCATCCACAAAATACCTTAAATACTACTCCATACTCTTGTTGACTATCTTGGTTTGATCATCCGTTTGAAAGTGGTAGGCCATGCTAAATTGTAGCTTCGTGCCTTATAGCTTAAAAAGCACCCTCCAGAAAGATCCAGTAAAAATAGGGTCCTGATCATTTACATTAGTACGTGGAACTCCATGTAATTTCACAATGTGGTTTAGGAACAATTGGGTGATTTTTGTTGCTATATAGGGATGGGTTAGGGCTATGAAATGCACATATTTGGTCAATCGATCCACTACCACTAGGATGCTATTAGACTTTTGGGATATGGGAAGCCCTTCAATGAAGTCCATAGATAAATTAGTCCAAGGGTGTTCGGGGGTAGGCAAGGGTTAGAGGAAGCCAGGTGGTTACAACGGCTCAATTTTGGTTTGTTGGCAAATTTGGTATTCCCTTACAAATTTCTTAATGTCTTTCCTTATACCCTTCTAGTGGAAGTCCGCCTTGGTACGACTTCGATTCTTTTGATACCCCAAATGGCCCCTGATCATACTACTATGAAACCATTCTAGGATTTACTTCTTGATCCCCACATTCTTCCCCAGGATAATTTTCCCCTTCTTAAACGAGTGAATAATGGTTAGGGGAAGACTTCCCTAACAGTAACCATTGGAAATGCTTATGTATTTCTAAGTCATCAACTTTAGCTCCTCTATCCAGTCTAGGGAAGGGTAAGACCATCATCAACCCACCATGGGATTTCCTCCTTCCTTTATAAGGCATCTGTCACGCAGCTTTCTCTTTCCTTTTTGTATTCTATAATGAAATCATATCATCCCAAAAGTTTGGAAATCCATTTTTGTTGCCATGGAGTTCCAATCTTCTACTCCAACAAAAATTTTTGGCTTTGTTGGTCCGTCTTGACAACAAATGCTTGCCCTAATAAATACGACCTCCATTTTCTTATAGCCATGACTAAGGACAATAGCTCCTCATTAGTTGATAGGAGTAAAGCCTTTCCCTTTAAAGCCTTCCTGAAATAAGCGATCGGCCTTTGCTCCAGCATCAACATAGCTCCCAATCCTCCTCCCGATGCATCCCATTCAATTATGAATTTTTTGGTAAATTTTGGCAAGGCCTACACAAGTAGCAGAGAAACTGCTTCTTTTAGCCTCTTAAAAGCTTCCTCAGCCTCAACCGTTCACTAGAAGGAATTCTTTTCTAACAAGGTTGTGAGTAGAATTGCAATCAATCCATAATTTTGAATAAATTTTTGATAATACTCAGTTAACCCCAAAAAACCCCTTAAGGACTTAAGATTCTCAGAAGGTCTCCATTCTAACTCGGCCGACACTTTAGAAGTGTCAGTTCTAACCCCTTCTTTCGAGATCAGATGCCCTAAATATTCAACTTCTTTAAAGTAAAGCTTGCATTTATTGAGTTTGGCATAAAGTTGATTATCCTCTAATGTTTGCAGCACTCTATTCAAACGCTCTTCATGGGCTTCCTCGGTCGAGTTATAAATCAATATGTCGTCCAAGAAAACTAACACAAATCTTCAAAGGAATGGCCAAAAAAATCGTGTTCATTAGTCCTTGAAAAGTAGTTGGGGTGTTAGTTAACCCAAACAGCATTACCAAAAATTTGTAGTGCCTCTCATGGGTTCAAAAGGTCGTCTTTATGATATTATTTTCACTCATTCTAATTTGATGGTATCCAAACCTCAAACCCAACTTAGAAAAAGACAATAGCCCCATGCAACTCATCAAATAACTCATTAGTTATCGACATAGGGTACTTATCTTTGACGATTTGGGTGTTCAATGCCCTGTAGTCTATGTACATCCTCCAACTACCATCCGCCTTTTGAACTAGCAAAACAGCAAAGAAAACGGGCTTTAACTATGCCAAATAAGCCTGGATTCAAGCAACGCCTTCACCAGTCTTTCAATCGCACTTTTCTGGTAGTGGGGGTAATGTTAAGGTCATACATGCCGGATTCGCATCATCCTTTAATACAATTTGATGCTCATGGTTCCAGCTTAGGGGTAGTCCTTTAGGCTCTTGGAAGACCTTCTGGAATTGTTGCATGATCTCCTGCATCTTCTCGGATGGTGCCGAATTTTCAGTTACCCCTGAAGAGTCAAGGAGCCTCAACACCACTCCCTTGTTTTCACTTGCAGGACACTTCCTCCATGCACTACCCTCAAAAATCATATCCTCAGTTGTTTTAAGTCCCTGAAAGACCACCTGATGCCCTATATGATTGAATTTCATGCCCCGTGTACGAAAATTCCACATGATAGGACCCAAAATAGCCAACCATTGAATTCCTAGAACCACATTGCAACCTCCCAAGGGTAAAATCAGTAACTTGGTAGTAAATTGGTACCCTTGTAAGATGAGCGTTACCTCCTTGCAATGCCCCTTGCCCCACACTAACTCCCCATTAGCTATTTGCACATGAACATTTGCAGGTTCAACCACACTCCATTTGAAGTTCTTTACCATTCCCAATCTAAAAAATTGTAGGTGCTACCTGAGTCTAAAAACCACCACTGTCACTCTAGTAATTCGACCCAAAACCAGAATGGTTTGAATATGTGGGGCTCCGATGATGGCATGCAGAGAAATTTCAACAATCAGATTCTCCTCTCTTCCGGCTTCTGGAGTAATAGGGTCAAGTGACCCTTGCTTGAAGTTTCGCTCTTCTGGATCTGCTTGCTCTATTGCTTTGACCAAAAAGAGTTTTGGAGCCGCACATTTGCACTTCGAATTCCATTTTTCGTCATAGATGTAACATAACCCCCCTGGCTGTCTTTCTTTCATTTATGCAGGCGAGATCTAGCCTCTGACTATCTCCAGTTTGGTAGCAGCTCCATTTGAGCTCGTTGTCCCAATGGGGGAGTGATGACTCATATTTCCTCCGATGGAGGTGGGCTGACCCCTATTACTTTTTCTCAAACTCCTGATGAATTCTTCCTGAATTTGAGCCATCCGAAAGATTGGTGTAGGGATGTGGGGTTCAATAGTTTCACCGGAAACAAAATTTCATCCCTGAGACCTCAAAGGATATAGCTCAGTTTACTTTCGGCTGTCACATCCCTTAGTTTATTAGTAATAGCCTCAAGCCAAGTCTTGTAGTTAGCAACGGAACTTATTTGTCTCAACTTTTGCAATATGTCCATGGGATCATCATACACCATGCTGTCAAAACATGTTGGTAGCGCATGGGAAAGCATTTCCTAATCTCTATACTCCTCAGCTTACTCACCACCTCAAAACCACATCAGAGCCTCACCCTCCATATAGAATGAGGTCATTAATAGTTTACGTTGTTCCGGAGTCTAATATAATTAGTAGAATTGTTTTGCATTGTAGATCCACCCAAGATTTTCACCGTCAAATTGGGGAAAATCGATTTTAACGTAACGATAGACATTGATTCCATGTTGCTCCCCTTGGATGGTTTGAGCTGCCGGAAGGGTCTGATACAAATGGACAAGTTTTCTCATTTGCCAGATAATTCCGGCTACATTCTGCTCCATCCAATCAGTTCGCTGGTTCTGGCACTGCTCAATACTATTGAGCCTTTGGTTAAGGACAGCTATGGCCTTGATTAGCTGATTTTGTGCCTTCAGCCATCAACGGCTCTAATATCAATTCAAGCAGTACTCTCTGGAGACTATCAATAACTAGAACAGTAAAAAAAATAAGGAGCCCCAATTCAAGAAGGAAGCCAATTCTCCAATAAACACTTGTGTTTTTCCATAATCCATCTCCTTTACTCCTGTGACTATACATAGACTCCTAATTAGATTTCTCACCTAATGAACAGAATGATTCTTGATGCAAGAAAAAAAAAAGACATTAAAGAAAGCGAATAGAGTAACTGCTCGCGGGAAATCGATTCCCTTGTAAACCAATCTTGAAAGACTGCGTGCCGTACACTACCTGCCTCACATGCCTATCGCGTGCCTTCCTTGGACAGCCTACATTCCCCTGATCTGAACAACTCTCCTCACGCCACCTGTTTCTCATTCTGGAATGTTTAGTGACCCCTTTTTCCATTGTAGCTGGTCTATGATGCTATAGTTCTCAGTTAATGACCCTTCACATGCTTGGCAGAGATCCAATGACTGCGAGCAACCCCTCTAGATGGATCGCTCATCGGTTTCTTCTCCTAGAATTACTTTGCTGCTTTCTTCTTTTTGATTGTCTCACAACCCCTTGGTGCCATCTTCCTACAAGAACCTTATTTCCTCCCCATCTGAAACTTCTTATTCTTGATCATCATCATCTTCTTCTTATTTTTATTTTTATTTTTTTAAAGAAATCATTACATGTTGTCACAATAGGAACATGGCCTTGTATATCTAAAGCCATTCATAACTACTATAACTACTTTTACAATATTACCACTCAAGGTTAACAACCTCACTAATTGCTTAACCTTTCCTTGGATCATAATTGACTCTTTCTTCTGTCCTTTTTAATATGGTCGGCTTAAATGTATGTTACTGTCTGGATCACATAATAGGAGTGTAAAAAAATCCTCTAATGGGGAAACAAGTTAAAATTACCCTTATAGCCAAAATTATTTGCAAATAATGTTACTCATACAAAACCTTACAAGAGTACTTCAGTGGTATAAAATTACTTCCTTCTGGAGGTCAAATATAAGATGCACAATAGGTCCAGAGTTTGCTTTTGGGAACATGCTTAGAGGAGGATATATCCTTGTTATCAGTTGCTTTTTCATGCCTTTGCAATCTCACCATTGACAGAGTTCTCCTAATTCCAATTTTCATCTTTGTCATGGAAATACTATTTCCATTGGAGTTTTCATCCTGGATGATCTCTAGAAAAAACAGAAAGGTTAACTTTGTCTCTTATTCTCAACTTTTGAGGAACCAACTTGTCTCTTATATTCTCAACTTTTGACTGTGTAAGAATCAACTCAACCAAAAAGCTAACTTATTAGGATACAGCCGAAGAATAGTATTATATTATTTAACACACCCTTTTATGAGAATCCATTCAGGGCTTGAGGCATAGATGCTGAAATATTTTTTAAGAAAATAGGGCTCATCAAAAATCAAATTGATAGCCATCAAAGTAGCTCCTATATATCAAGTCAAAGAACCAACTCAGCCAAAAAGCTTAAGCTATTAGGTGGAGGCCTAAGAATGGCTTTATACTCTTATTAGATAAATCTATTTGGAAATTCTAGGCCAAATAATGCTTTATACTCTAAGGTAGGGACTTACATGGTCTGTAATTCTTAATGGAATAATGCTTATGAAAATTTGCTGCTAAGGAGGCCAAATAAACTTGGTCTCCAGATATTTAATTTTGTGTTTTACAGCATTGAATTGCCAGGGTTAGAAGAAATGGGTTCAAGTAAAGATTTGTAGAATGCCATGGTACATTAAGATGAAAAATACAATGCAGAATTGACAGGTAATAGTACATTGCTCCCTCCTTTTTTACTATTTTACCTATGGGATGGAAGTGGTGGACTTGCTTTTCTATCATCCTCTGGTCTTCAGCAACAAAAGCCTGTAAAGGGATTTATTTGTCAAACCTTCTAAAGGCTTGGTTCCCTCATGTTATTGGCTCTTGTTTTCTTTTTTCTGGCATTAAATATCCCCAAGGACACCTTCTCTTCCTTCTAAACTTTCCTTTCTCTCTTCTAATATAACTCTTCTTTTATGCACTCAACGAAAACTTCATTCAAAATCTCCTGTTCCTAGAACAGTTTAGAATACATAGCCCGAAGATAATTAAAGGAACATATATTAGTTAATCATAATAAGGCCCAACACAGGCTACTCCAAATACTTTATCACTTCTAGTGATATAGAGTGGACACTATGTACATTAGAGCTTGGAATCTTCAACTCACCACACTATTTGCATCCCTGCCTCCACAAAGTAGAAGAAGACCATCAGAACGAGCACTTGCAGTTGCATACCTGATCAACATTAAAGTGAGATCTAAACTGAAGAAATTATCCTGTATAACTACAAGGACATCACAAGATAGTTGAAACAAATAAAAAAATTAAAAAAAAAAACATAAGCACTCCATGTCAGATCAATCTCACAATGACAACAGTATACTTTATGTTCTGAATAAAGGGTTACAACTTACATGGAGTCACAATAATATAAAGAATATGGCCAATTAAAAGCAAAAAAATTGCACCAGCAAGAACACTTTTATATATTAAAACAATGACTAGTATTTTACTGAAAACTCCTGTAGGAGTTGATTCGGCTACTTTTGATGCTAGCCATCACCGAAGACCAAAACTGCCACCACTTCCAAGGAACTCGTTCCTGCACCACTACAACCATCACCCACACATCCATTGAATTTACAGCTACCTTGTTGGTTTATTCCTTCTTATCCCTTCCTCAAAAAAATAAAAAATAAAAATAAACATAAAACCTCAATCATACTCTTTTTTTTGGGGGGGGGGGGCGGAGTTGTTAGTGAATGGGAGGGCAAGTTAGAAAAGACAAGAGAG
>JAOVVI020002314.1:0-10785 GCA_028571085.2 Nepenthes alata | reverse complement strand
GGTTACACATTTATGAACAGGAGGAGTCATCAGTGGAAAAATATTGCAGAAAAATTCAAGAATTTCAATTTAGAGCACCCACTTCACAATAACAGAGAACTTCTAATCAATAACCCCACTTAGCGATCTGTTGTTTTCAACGCTTTCACTAAACCAACAAGCCTTAACTGATCATCTGAACAATTCCCCAACCCCGAACAACTACGAGCACATCTAGTCCAGTTTCTCAACATAGGAGTCTTGTTGATCATCACTCTTGACTATTTTAGCTACAACTAACACCAGAATTTGTTTTGTAAGCAAACACACTGCTGAGCAGCAACTAATATCAGCATCCTCACCCACAGCTTTTCTGTCAACATTTTATTCCCATTATAAAACAACTGCACATCAATTATAGATAATCTGGAAAAATGAGAAACCCCCTCTCTGAGTATGCACTAAGTCTTTTCTTTTCAATCTGACTTTAGTTTTCCTTTCAAAATGTAGAAGGCAAACAACATTGTCTTCAACAAATGAAGGTGACACCACTCGTAATCAATGCAAGGGGCAGTTGAGAGCTGCTGGGATCTACAAAAATGCAATTGCAGAATGCTCATTGGATAATACAGACTTGCTTTACGTACATGCAGAACCATCCTAGTGTAAAACAAATTAGCATGTGTCATTTGACCAGTTGAATTCATGAGACAAGAGAATCAGTTGTCTATTGCCAATTCAAATTCAGAGTGCACCAACTCTACATCAGTTTCTTCAGTTAGCGAGAATCCAAATTGAGGTTTATCACCCTTACGTCAGTAATTCTAAAATGCCAACACTCTTGCTGTCCCAGAGTATTTTAAGTAAATTATCATGGAAGACACTTCTTGGTCTAACATTCTTGCATGTCTATAGCATGATCACAGAACTTGCCAATGGCCTTGTGCCAACATGCAACTAAAACCCTTTCGGGAACTTATTGTAGTATCCAACTGCTAGATCTTGCCAAGGGCCTTGTGTCATCATGCAACTAAAAGCCCTGTTTGGCCACTAATTTTTGCATCCAACTGCTAATCATAAAGGCTTCAAATACAAAAGCATCATACCTTTATTCAATGCAATATAACACACAAATACAATTCCATCAGTGTATTAACTATTTTTTCTATAATGATTATTATTAATGCAGGCTAAGGCTAACTTCAATAAGGTTACTCTATTTCATCAGCAATAAGGCTAACAACAATAAGGCTAACTACAGATGACTCTCTTTACGGTGTTCTAATAAGACCGTATATATCTAATTCTTCCAAAATCTCATGATGTGGAAGCCTCATATACTAAGCCGCTTTGATTATTTTTAACATTATCATCACATTATAGATTCAATGTGGGCCCTATAACTAATCATGGCAAGTCTGAAAATATATGCCAAGTAAAGCAACATCAACTGTGAATCACGATGCAAAACATCATTATTTTTAACTTAAACATTCTCATAATAAAACAAAGTTTGCATGACTTCCACATCACTAACCAAAGTTAGCATTTCGTATCATCATATGGACCATAAATATCATTATTACAGGTCAAGAGCTTCTGGAATTTGAAAACATAATCTAAATGACAAAATCCTATAACTCTAGTCCAAAATATGTATCATGCCAAGAAAGCAGGAACTGTAAGATTAGGAAACAATGCTATTATTATGCCAGCTTCCACTTCACCAATTCATCAGATCACATACTTGGAAGCATGAGACAACCACCTTATATACATATCACAAAATTTATAACCTTCTTATTCAAAAAATTTTATGTATTACTCTAAGCAATGCACAAGAGTTCTAGTTCAACCCTTTGCAAGCGTCATGGGTCAAACAACATTGATGACCAAACATGGACAAACCTGAAGAAATATTGAGAAACTATATCACAACAAAACTACATGAGCACTGAAAAAGCCAGTCAAACCATCAACCATTGCAATTAAGCAATTGCAATTAAGCAAAGAAAGATGCTATAACTTAAGCAAGCTCAAAAGCGTCAAATGCATCTACACATAATAACACATATTGAGGGAAAATGCTTACATGCATGGAGGTGGACCTTCACCCTCAGGTTCCAACTTCCTCCATTCATAAGGTTTAGCAGCCGTGTCCAAGGCCCAGACATCAGCCAAAGGTCGTTTTCCTGGAAAATACTCAACACATATTTTTCTTTTAGCAAGAAGGCCAAAAAGATAACGCATCCCCAGTTCACACAAACATGAAGCAGAGAGTGACTAACCATCATTTCCACCAATTGCCATAAGATACCTTTGTCCAACAAGAGCCATAACATGTCCATAACGCGGTCCTGGGCCAGGTCCTTGTACAACAACCCTATTTAAATTCAACTTGCACGTAAGAAAGTTTAAACTAGCTGAAATGTCATTGATAAACAAAAATTAAACTAGATGGAGAAAACAGCACAAGTATCCTTTTGAAGTATCTAACCTGTGCCACCGTGGCCTTGGCTGTGTGAGGTCGAGAACATGAAGATCCTCAGCAGACAAACCAGCGGGACCAATTCCACCCTGCCCCCAAAGAAAAACACAGGAAAGCAAATAAAACTAAATCTGAACCCCAATTACGGTACATCATAATGACTAGCTAGATGCAGCCAAGCATGCAAACCTGAATAACAACCATGGTGCCCACAGCAGTAGCGACGTGGGCTGCCCTCGGTGTGGGTGGTTCTCCAATGGGAGTAATCCTGAGCAGTTAGGTTTGCATCCATTAATTAAATTTTGTAGGAAGATATGTTGCTGATTCAGTAAAGCAATCGCTTTAATAACAATATGAAGGTAAATAGTGGCTGCAAGCATACAGAAATAGGCTTACCTAGACCATTTATTTGTTAAGACATCATAGCAGTGAACATCAGCGGTAGCACCTGCTAGTCCTGCAATTCCCAGAAGTACAACCTTAATTGCTATGACTGTTTGAACGCCACTATTCATTATAGAATTGACATTCCCTTCAGATAAAAGCACCAGAAAAATTAAACATTCCCTTTCCTATGACAAAATTAACTGGAACATTGACAAATTGCAACAACAATTCAATAATTTTCACCAATATGGCTAACATATATTCAGTTTTAAGATAGACAAGATGCATCACCAAACATAAGACCGGATAGTAGGAACAAAAGAATGCCACTTAAACTGTTATGGATCATAATTAAGCTATCATGTGTGAGTATCACAAGAAAATAGAATGGACAAAAAATGGCTAACAAATAACAAAAGAATCGACCAAGTGAAAGCTCACCCAAAGCTTGAATATATATTTTTGCAACTTTTCAGTTAGCAAAAATTGAATGATAACACGGTTCTCGTGTTGCTACATAACCCATTGGAAACAGCAACAATAAGATTAATTTGTATTACCAAACGCAAAACCAACTACTACCGATTCTATTACTAGATACTCAAACAAACCAAATTAGAGCTTTTCAAAGAAAAAAGGTAGCAAACAAAAATGCAACATACGCAGCTCAAATACTCAAGTCTTCAACCAATCTAAGGTTCCGAACACCCAACACCATATATCCCGAATAAACAAGCAAATTAATCATCAAAGAAAGAAGTACTTAATCAAAGAGAGGGAAACTGAATGACATACTGATGCCCGCACTTCCAGCCGATGACGGGGTCCCTGAAGCCGCAGAATTCCCTTCAAGCGCAGTGGCACCACCAAACAATATCAGCCTCGGTCCAATATACCCTGCCGTGCCCTCCTCCCCCACGGGTGGTACAGCCGTCAACGTGTGACCGCACCTAGGTCCCGGCCCATCTTCCTCCTTCTCTAGAACAGCATTTACTACCGAATACGTAGGAGCGCACCGCGGCCCAGCCACATGGCTTTGCTGCTGTATCGACGGCGGCTGTTGTTGTTCTGGAGATCCAGATGGTGGCGTCTGAGGCGGGTGAGGAGACTGCTCGGTGTCGTTGTCCATCGGAGAGGCCGACGGAGAAGAATGACTTTGCGGAGGACCGTGATCGGTCTCCGACACCATAGACGAATCGACATCCATGGATTTAGAAATTATTCGAAATCAAGCGCTTCGTTCGAGATCGGAGCTTAAATTAGGAGAATTTAGCATCTCGGATCAGCACATAATTAGTTATTGAACAAGACGCGTTGAATTATCTTCTGATATTGATATACTGCAATGCAAGTTCGCGAATCTTGAAACCCTACCTCAGAAACAGATCGTTTAATTCAAATTCGCGACGTCGAAACAGTCGAGGCAAATTTTTAGACTAAGAAAACGACAGGCTCGTTTTCTCCTTCTATCTTTCACACTCTGTGGAACGGGACGGGCAAAATCAGAGAGCGAACAGCAATCTCTCTCTCCCCAAACCTATCTCTGAATTCCTTGCTACCAATTTCTGGGTTCGTCTCTTGGCTCAGCGATTGCTCTGCCTTTCTCTCTCTCTCAAAACAATATTACGTGTATCTATTTTCTCTCTCTAGGAAGTGGAAAAGGTGTCTGAAAAAACACCGTTCCTCTCTATTATATTTCTTACCCTTTCTTTGTATTTTGCATGTTCTAATTCTCCTTTTATGCGCTCAGGGCTCCGACGACTCCACGATGCCGTCCGCCGACTCGCAGCAGAGAGCCGGCACGGAAGCGGATTTGCAAAAATCGGAGAGACTGTGAAGACTATTACTCCTCCTGAACGGTGAATCACCGGTTTTCTACTTCCTATTACTGAAATAGAAGGAACCTAGGAGACGCGCCTCCATAATATACGTCATCTCACCCGCGGTGCCCTTGGCGGCGGAACCGGAGGCTCCAATGCCGCGGTGAGAACACGAGAACCTACGCGTCGAAGCTTCTGCGACTTTTCTTTCAGTCACAGAATTAATATTGAGTCAACAATTTTAATATCTTAAAATAGCAAAATATATTAATATTTTTATTTAATTTCTAAAAAATATAAAAATATTTAAATCTTAGATATTTAAAAATAATAATAATATATATTATTTTTACATTTTTAATATTAATTTTTAGTTATTAAATCTCAATCAAACATGTGAAATGGGGGTCTTAAGATTTGCAACACCTTACACAACATAGCACCCCTCAGTTCGTGAAAACTTACCCTAGATCATTGAAATTTTTAATGATTATAATTTATTTTTTAAAATATACATATATAATTAGTTTTTAAGTGTTTTCTATAATATTTATCATATATATTATAACAAAATATATTTGCTTCCATCTTTTTTTATTTTTTGACAAAAAAAAACAAATAAATGTCCTTTTATATTGCACAATATATTTTAACTATAAATAATCAGTATATATTAAAATAAAAACATTATATAAAAAAAATATAAATCAATTTACAAAAAGGTCCAACTATTTAAAATTTAATACCCACATAAAAATAAATAACTAATAATAAAAGATAAATTATAAAATTTTAATATATAAAATTACATAACGCAATAAGTTCTTGACGATAGTAATTAGTAAACTCCTTCTTTTCTTCATGTTTCCTTCCTAGTATACAAGCTAGTAAAAATTACGGTTATGGACAATAGCACCTGAAAAATATAGAAATATTTATCTTATCTTAGAATTATAATTTATAAGATTATGTTATAACACTTTTAAAGATTAATCCTTTCAATAAATAATGTCATTTTAAATGTGAATAGGATATAGATTATGTTATAAGATTATGTGAATAGGATATAGATTATATAAGATTACAAACAAATGTCCTTTCAATTTGCTATATCCTTTCATTTATGTTATAAATGATATTATCTAATTTTTTTAAGTTTGTTAATTTCTAATAAAAATATTTTAAAAATACACAATTAATACATTTGCGGTAATTTTATAAATAATATGATATCTTATTGTTGTGTCATCGGATCTTACGTACTTGTATGGGGCGAGGATTCGGCTGAGTTCGCGGATCGTTTCTGAGTACTCGGGCAAGACCCGTGCAACACAAATGATTAAAAGAAACGGAGAAAGAGAGTATGATGACTAACACACGCAGAATTTTTACGTAATAAATTTTCTCTTAAATCAGAAGAAAAAATCATAAAATTTTGATCCGAGAACTTACTTCATTAAAGTGTGCTTGGCTACAAGAAGATTATGGAATATGCTCAAATCTCTCTTTCTTTTCTTTCTTCCTCTAATAGCTAAGTAAGTATCAATGCTGGATGGAAGACTGTGAGTCCTCGTACTAAAGGAGGACTGAGGGCCTCTATGCAATAAGGAGGAGGGCTAGGTGCCTCCTAGAAGGAAGGTTGAAGGCATCCATGCTAAAAGGATGAGAGTTGAGAGGCCTCCTAGAATGAGGGTTGAAGGCCTCCATAATAAATATTACATAATTATTTATTTATATATATTTTTAAACAATACCCATTTCAAGTGATACTTTATAATATTATTATACTATCAATAAAAACATAATTTTATTTATAAAATTTATTAAAAACACACAAATAAATTAAAATATTAAATATAAATTATTACAAGTTACCAATAGTTCAACCTTGTTTATTGGAAAAATATGTTTATAATTTTATTATAAATATATAATTTTACAAATGAAAACTTATACAATCTAATCTAGTTAACATTTAAAATAGGAATATACTAATATTTAGATTAATACGTAATTTATAATATTAAAGTTTATCAATTTTAACATTTAATAAAGATGATGATGACTGACAGGTGGTAAAGATACAGAAAAAAAGGTAGCTATATTAACATTTTAATATGATGATACTTTTAAAATTGTTAATTTTTGATTGTTTACGATGAGATATATAATTATAATTTTAAAAAATTTATATATTATTAAAATGATGTTATTTTATTACTTAAAAAATAAAAAATAACGATTTTGTTAGTGAAATTGTCGATACCGGCAGTAATACTAAGATCATTACTGACATGTATTGCAGGAATCCAAGTTCATTTATTTGTTAACGGATAGAGCCGCGGAGGGAAAGCAGGCTGACTCAAACGCGTAGCAGTCACTCAATTTATGCGACCTTTAGTTCGGCCAATCAAGGATCGGCTGACCATGACAACGTCCACCCCATTGTTTTTATTTTAAAAAATTTTCACTTTTGCGCGTGAAAGCAACTCTCCTTCAAACTGGCAGCGACGCATTCGCTTTTCTTTTTTCTTTTTTTTTTTACTTTATGTCAAAAAATACTTTCTGTTTAAAAGCGTAAATAAAATTTTAATTTTTAAATATATAATTTTATAAAAAGGAGTTAAAATATACTATTTAGAGATTATTAAAATAGTCTTAATAATATGTGTTCTATTTATTTATTATTACTAAGTGATTTAATAAAAATAGATATATTAATAGGTGTCATACTTTAATTTTTTTAAAAAAATTTGTTATGATATCAAATTTACTATGTTTTAATCACACATAATATGTACATAATTTTAAAGTTATAATTAAAAATATTTACTATGTATTTTTAAATTCTATGGTTATTAAGCATAAAAAATTCATAAAAATAATTTAAAATTTAACATGGTATTATTTTTTATTAAAATGAACATTATATATATATAATTTGAGGGGAGGGGGGAGAGAGAGAATGTTACTGTGTCTGGGGCCACAGTCAATATCATGCTGTCTAGGTGAAGTGGAACACCTTCTGCATGGCCACGTGGAAGCTTCACATGCGACACCCTATCAGATAATAAAAAAAATAATAAACAATTAAAAATAATAATCTTATTCATTGAACTGTTGAAGCTCAGGTTATTCTTCCATGCCGTGACCTCAACAGTTCACACCACTTGCGATCGCCAAAGGAATTAAGAAAGCCCTCCTCATCTTATAATATTATTAAATGAATCTTAAAATAAATGGAAAAATTATAAAATATATTTTTTTAATAAATAAATTACTTTTTTTATTATTTACATTTTGATTAAACTTCAATTGCGTAAACTTCAATTACATTTTTAATTTTATAATTGATGAATTCAATAATTTACGGGCCAGCCCAAAACTCAGTCTATAAAAAAAAAATAACTCAAGAAGCAGCAACGGTCTAACAAGGGTTCCCCTAAACCTAAGATCTAGAAAACACATCAAAAAGCCTAAGTAGCATGTCCAAGAATTGCTCAACATTATATGGGTCATAGAAGTCAACAATTGGACAAGCCCACAAATATAACTCAACCCTCTATAACTCAGTAGATAATTTTAAATAACCATTATCATCATGCAATCCCTCACAATTATAGAAGTAGAAATTGTAGGTGATAGCCGCTAACTTATAACCCTGAGGATTACGATGGTACAAAATACAAAAGATGAAAGTACGATAACGACTTCTTCAGAAACGTAGAGTTACAGTCTCTGTAACCCGCCGTCGTAGACCGGTGGTATCGGCCACCCACAATCGTAGAGTCATGAAACTCAATAATGGCTAACCAATTCTCACTCCATAAATATGTTATTTCCTCTATAGGAAAGAGGATCCCGATCCAATCCAATCATCGATCGATCAACCAGGAGCAATCACACTCTATGATACTCTAACTTTCTAAGTGCTACTCTCATACAACAAGCCATCCCCCTACGGGTATACCTTTTTGAAAACGATTCTACGACAAGTGTAAATTTCTAAGCCACTCACCCACTGAGTCTTCCGAACGGAGCTTAACCCTTCACAAACACCTAACCCTCTCAACTTGCATTTATACATTCTTTTTCATCATTCTATTTTTCTATTTAACTAAGAAAAATTACTAATTTGAGACACTCTACAACAAATATAAATATTTATGCCACTCACTTATTGAACACATCGAACAGAGTCTAACATTTCATAACCCCCCAATCATTTCATGCTTGTATCTACGCATATTTTTTCATCATTTTATCTTTCTATTCGACTAAAAATGATTATTAATTTAAATATCGGATGATATATTAGAAAGCGAGTCCTACTATCATTTGACTTCTTATTTGTTAACTATGATACATAGAATTGAAGTTCAAAGTAATAAAAATCAGACCAACAACCATTTGGATACCCAAACTCAACAAATTTATAATTCGTTCGGCAATTTAGATCTTGAAATGTATCGGCAATAATTAAAATAAATTCCTAACCATAGAGTGAAAAGTTATGCTAACCTCTTAATTATTAATTTTGAAAATTTATTTTTAAATTTTATATAAATTTATTTATTGTGTATATTATATTTATAAATCACGTAATGTACATGTAATTAAATAAAAAGCTATACGAGAAATCTCTACTTCAATTCTGTTATAAAACTCAAAATATTATCACTCTGGCTCTAATTTTTTAGTGAAATAAAGCCTAAAAATAAACTTAGAAAAGTAAAGTAAAAAAGAATAAAGCTTAAGAATAAAATGATAATTGTGATTCTAAATAAATTTATTCATGAGCTATTAAAATTTTTTTTGTAAGTAAATAAATTTAAATTAAATTAACAAATTTGTATAAAAATATATATTTTAATTTTAAGTATTTTATTGACTTAGAGTAAAAATATAGAAGCTAGAATATACTCTGAATACTATAAAATATATCATGAAATAAGGTAAGAGTATAAAGAAAACAAATAGTCAATATATTGAAAGACCAACTAGTAAACCAGTGGACACAGCCTACGGGAGCTGTTACACAACCAAACGGAAGTAGCTACTCCATTTTGATCAAACCGCACTAAACCGTTAACAATGCACCATCCGCGCCAAACCGGTAGAAACCAAACCGTCCTCAGCCAACTGCACTATTAAAGTTTCAAATTTATATTATTATTTTAAAAAATATTTGCAAAGGTAAGTTGTTGGGTCCAATGTGAATGCCCAAAAAAGTTTGAAACCCAACCCGTGGAGTAACAGCCCAAACGACAGATCCAAATCCAACATTCCAGAACGGTCTACGTGGCCGCTCGTCCTCGTACCCAATGGGCGTCGCCTGCAACCCATTAATATGGCTATCGGGTGGCAATGGTGGCGCAGAGAAAATGAACCAATTGGGAGAAAGTCAGCACTGTCAGTTACGGCTCACGCCGCTGCTAATAATTTTTTGGCCAATCCCAGCATATGAGGTAGACCAAGCGTGACCTGCAACGCCTGACGGTCTACCTGCCATCTCAATTCGACAACTGATACACCGTCGGCCGCCGTTAGCGATCAGCGGCCAACGAATCTCTGTGACGAGAATTCTCGCGTCCAAAGCCCCTAACCAGGGGGCTTATAAAATCCCTCTCCTTTTACAGGGGAGATAATTAGATTCTGGATAATCGACTTTACGTTACGGAAGTTAAACTCCAAAACCATATTCTAGATCCGACCTTCTCAACCTTCTCAGGCAACGATAGTTAGTTACCTGCTGCAGTGTATTACGGGAGCCAGGCCTCCCATTACCCGATCACTAATCTCCCATTTTCGGCATCCATGCACTCCCAACGCATTTGCAGCATATTTTCATACACCTCTAATCGTACGCCATTTTCTATTCATTGTAGAAAGTTGCTAACTTGAGTGTTGGACTATTTTCGGTGGAAGAAATCTCATCGGGTCTCTAACATTCTATTTGTTAGTTGTATTGTGTAGGTCCCAGGTTAATAGAGATGGAGACCGGACCCGTTTACGACCACCTCTAGACGACGATGAATCCAAAGGCTTCAAAATCCGTATAACAATCGAAAATTTGGGACGCAATATAAGTATTTTATATTAATCAACTAT
>JAOVVI020002313.1:944-21432 GCA_028571085.2 Nepenthes alata | reverse complement strand
TTATTAAATTAATTAAAGATTAGAATACCATAAAATTTTATTATATTTTACGAAAAGAGTTAATTTTTTGATAAATTTATTTAATAAAAAATTATATTTATGCCATAAGAAATTAGTTATATAAATAACAGTAAATGATGAAGAGAATCCGTAAACTTTCTTTTTAATTTTATAATATTAAAGGCCTTTTAGAAGAAATCATAATGGGATAATTCTTACATAAAATTATATAACTCTAAAGAGATACAGATGAGAATGAGAAATCGATTCTAAATTCGTTGGATAAAAAAAACTAAATACTAATTCAGATATATTATTAATAATTAATTTTATGAAATAATATAATAACTTATAACTCGTAAAACAATTAAATCTCATAAAATCTAATATATTAAGCTACTAATAATTTAGCTAAATAAAGATTTGATTAGATATAATGTTAAAAAATAATAAAAAAAAGGAATTATTAGATTTTTTATCCGTTCAGGAATTACATAATATATTTAAAAATCTTTTGAATAGATATTTGCTCGCCGTATAAGTTCATTTCAGACATTTACTTCTAAATCACCGACCCAATAGCCTTCAACTAATGAGAATCTATATTGGTTCATATAATTATGTCTTAAGAGCGTAGACAACTACAATCATATAAGAGTAGTCTGGAAAAATCCTGAAGTTTGGAAAAATCCAAAATTTTCAGGCGGCATAGCGACGCTCCGGCAACCCAAGGCCCACAACCCCTGTTCCCATCACGACGCTCCAGCAACCCGATGCGGCCTTCGACTCCCACCAATGCCGATCACCCACCCCACAGCCATCGGTCACCCATCCCATGGGTCACCATTGTCGACGCAACATAGGCCGCCTAAGATTACAATTTTCACACTAGAATCCGACTCCGAATCAACCTAGACTGAAGAACCAGTAGAATCAACAGAGAGAAATTCCAGGGCAGACTAATGAGGTAAAAATCAAGACGAATATTCAAAGATAATCTTTTGAATACTCTCGGACAACTTAGGCCAGTTCCATGGCCGAGAGTTTGCCGTTTACAGCCCATCGGCCCTTGTTTCGTCACAAATTCACCGTTTATGGGTCCACAACTAGTTTAAGAAAAAAAAAAGAAATCAGCTCTTGAAATTATTCAAAACATCCTGCAGAAAAGGAAAAGAAAGAGAAGGCAACTTCATATAACATTAATTAGATATCAATAATACAACAGTTCAGAACAAAGATCAGGAAACCAACGTGATGAAGAAGCTCAATAGGGGAGGAGCAAGACCGGGATCGAAGTGAAAATCATGATCGAAAGAAATCAAAAAAATCAATGAGATAGATATTCCAAACAGCTCTTTAGCCGAGATTTTGATTTCGAAAAAATAAAAAATAAAAAATCTACATTGATCTGAAGCCTAGTGGCAAATATGAAGCAACCCTACAAACACACTAGTTTTCCCTGCAACTTTTCACTTCGTCTCAACACAAAAGAACCAAGGCTGCACCTTTGTTTTAAGCAGCAGTTGATTTTAGAAGCTCAAAAAAATATATATCAAAAAAGCAAGAGGAGATTTATGGGCTGACCGGGAAGCAAAATTAGGACCGAAGCTGCCGCTGGACTGAAAATGTGAACGGCCGCATGGGTTATCTCCGATGGCAACCGCACAAAAAAGTTAACCGGGCAACAATAAAATTGAGCAAGTTTTCTATGCGTAGTACATGTACAAGCTGTTTGCGGCTGCGCAAGCAATGGAGTTTTCCATTGGGTGCCATGCCAAGTGAAGCAATTTTGTCGTGAAATCAAAAGAATTTCCGTTTGCATCTACTCCGGGGCTCTCAGCACCTGTTACAGATGAAACCCAAAATCTTTTCTTTTGTAACTAGAAATGTAATTGGTGAATAATCAACTAAGATATGACGTTTACTCATAATATCAAACCCCAACACATATTATGGACTCTGGAACATTTGGAAGTAAAAAAAATTAGGCCCAGTATAGGCATGTTACAATGAAGAGGAGCATTCACACATTTATTAAGTTATCACCGTATGATCTGGTGGTCATAAATTTAGTCGTGGAAATGACATCTTTGGATAATACAACGTAAGACTGTATACAATGGACTCAAAAGTAGTCCGACCCTTTCCCGAACTTCACCTATACCAGAAGCTTTGAGCATCAAGATAGGTTTTTTATTAGTCGCATTATGTTTAGATCTCCATCCAAACTTCCCAATTGCACGAAAATTTTCCAAAGTTCAAATATGACCTAAGAAATAAACAAAATTTTACTGGAGTTTCAAAGAAAGTGAAAAGAGAAAACAAGCAATGACCTCTTCGGACGAAGCGTGTTATGCTACTCAGGGACCGGGAGGGCCTTGAAGGGGTATGAACTTGCCTCCTGCAAATCAGAAAATCACATTCAATGTCTCCTTAGAAAATTAGCAAGGCCCTTTTTCTTTGAACAGTTTCTCACAAAAATACCTCATGGGATTTTTGCTAGCTTCTAAAGTTGATGCTTCTGTACTACCGGGGGCACGGCCAAATACACGGAACAGATTGCTGGGTTCACAAAGAGATTGCATAAGATTTAAAAAAAAAAAAGATTATGATACAAAAAAATACATATAAAGGAATGAAATATTGGCTAATATTTTACATATCAGCCATTGTATATCACTATTAGGCCCCCATAATTAATATTTCCTGACATTACGATAAAATCACGATATATAGTGGTATCGACAATATATAGCAATATATCAACTAATATATAAAATATTAGCTAAAACACCCAATTCAGGTTATATATAGGACAATATTTGCCCCAAGGTTCTAATTCGTGAAAAAAAAAAGTATCCAATGAGTCAGATACGTTTGATACTGATACATATTATCTAATATAACTGTGACCGATACTAATATTGATATTTTCATTCAAGGTACATATGTTATGTATATGATTGCACAAACCTGTAAGACCCTGTGGCCACTCGCAGTCCATCGCTACTCAGGCAACACTCAAACTTATCGAAGATCGAATCATTTTCATATAAATCACACAGCTGGACAATGTGACCAAAATCAAGTCGGTGTGAAAATATAGAGCAAAAAGGCATAGCATCTGAACAATAGAAGAAACCTCACCTTCGGTCTTAAATATTCATGAACTTGAAAGGTTGCCACTGGACCTGAATCCATTCTGATGTCCCATAACTGAAAACCCAACCAAATATATCCCATGAGAATGCATTGGTTTGAACTATTAAAAAAAGTATCTATAAATTGCAATTATTGAAAAAGTTCGGAATCAGAGTAGCCAAAAATAAAGATAAGAAATAGTTGCAAAAAAGTTCAAAATGAGAATATTTTGCCTATGTAACCAGCCAAACTACCAATTGATTTCAATACAAAAGTGGAAATGACAACAGAAAATACCCACATCGATAGATGCAGATCACATCATTTCAGAGTCAATGGAAATTCAGATTACATGATACATATTTCGATGCAGAAACCACTCAGCAGAATCTTTGGAAGTAAGGTGTAAGGAAAGATTCATGCTTGCTTATACAAGCATGTCAAGTAGTAATTATAATTTGTCTATGACAACAGTGAATTAGACACAAGGGAATCAACTGTAAAGCTACAATGTCAAGTTTTCTTCATTGAGGTCATGTTTTACTTATAAGATTGCAATGAACTATAATAATTGGTCAAGCAGACTCGGTTTACCGAACTAGAAAGAGGATTCCTCAACAATGTATAAAAAAATAAACCACCAGAGGTCATCTGGTGTGATAGATGCATAATGCAATTGGTTCATGTAAATTTTGATCTCAAAAAAGAACCACAAAAATAATATCAAGATATCCAGTCAGTGCAAAAGAGTGAGGCCCTATAGATATAGTAAGATTGTTCCATTATAACTTGGATTCAAACTACGGAAAAATCACTACAATACTAGGAATAAGGCTACTTACATCGGGAAAAATACCAAAATAAATCTCAACCTTTCACATTTTTCAAATTGTATTCTCCACTTTTATTTTGGTACCAATTTTGTTTTATGTAAAAATTAGTCATTTATTTGAGATACACCCAAGTATGCATGCGATGCCAAAAACTTTAGAAGTGTAAAAAGTTGAAAACACAAGATGATTTTTGAGTCTTTTGCATGAAAATTTGGGCAAGATGATTTGCATAGAATAGTATTGATACTAAAATAAAACTTGAATGTACTTGGCAAAAAATTGAGAATATAATTGGAAGAAACTGAAATTTTTGACAATGCTTTTCGTAATTTTCCCTGCGTATATTTGACCCTAGACCCACAATGTAAGAGCCTTGCACTCACCCTTTTTTATACCTAACCAGCATAGGTTGTCTGTGCAAATATTTGCCCTCTCTATGCATGTCCTCAAAGGCTTTTTAGTTCTGCTCACCAAGTTGTCTCAACATATCCCCCATGTATTAACAACTCTAATAACAGGATTCAATTTGCTGAATCAGCAAATGAATACAGATTCACAGATGAATACTCACAATTAGTTCATCCTAAATCAATTATATGAATTGAGGGAATCAACCAATTAAGTTTCCATTTCCAACCAAAAAATATATATTAAATGGACACATTCAAATAGAGGGCAGAAAATGTTGAGGGTGATTTCTTTGCCTTCCTGGTCTTCAGCACAAGGATAAATTTCGAAATAGCTCAATTTTCCTTTCAGTTTCCATGTACAGTGAACATTAAAAAGAGAGAGACATATCAACTTTTATTGGTAGTATTGCGTTTTATTCTTTTATCACCTCCTCCTCACTAACCTCTTTAATAACTTCTCTTTATTAGTCAAAAAAAGAGACAAAAGACGAAAGGAAAACATCTAAAACTGAAAGGAAAAGTTATAATTTTATGCCAGACGGTCTTACTATGCTTCTGGTTTCCACCTTTAATGTGTAAATGGTGCAAAACTATGAAGAAAATGATTAAACATAAGTTTTACTGTCACTAGGGAGGAAGACTAAGAGAAATCAAAACTATAAAAGACTAACGCTACCTCCAGTTGTGTTCCATCCAACTAGATTTCCACAGGTTTTCTTTTAAAACACACAGAAAAATATATTAAACTGTGAAAACTTTAATAAACCTAATGGAGCTTGAACATGAACGTCCGAAATTCAAACTTCTACTTAATAGTAAAACTAAAAAAAAGATACAAGTGATATGTTTGCACAGTTCTATGCAACTTTACATTTACACTGACATCCAAAACAGTACAAAGTGAACAATGTTTAAAGGGTCATGCGTTTGCAACATTTTTCAATATGTAGGGTGTAACATAATTTCCAATGCCAGAGTCATTTAGCTTTGGAAGTCTTAAACTCTGCTTTATCTGGACCATTAGCTATGCCAAAAGACGATTTGTCACTCACATCAAGCGGGCCATACAGCATAAATTTGAATTCAGATTTTGTAAGGATTGCTCAATTTTGACCTCACTTTCACATATTATGAGTAACTAGTTCAATGCCTTAACACATGGAAACCAAGAATAAGTTGCAGAATTTTATAAACAGGGAGCAATTGGCAGACATTTTGTGAGTAACAAGCTCAATCGCTTCAAAAATGAAAATGAAGAAATATCCCACTTCCACATGGTTTGGTTTGGTATATATTTATATCTGAGCTCACACAAAACTTCAACAAATTTCAAATTTTCTACAAATTAATATAGTTCACAATTAATTAATACAACAACACAATCTACCAAAAGACATCTATATTAACAGCCCATTAAACATAATGCCCTTAATTAAACTTAAAAGTTCAACTATCAAGTAAGAATATAAATATTCTAAATTCCAAATCCTAATCATCAACTTATCAAGTAGTGGTCAATCCAGGATGAAAACAAGAGAGGCAAAGTGGATGTGGTTTGGCAAAGTAGAGGATGGTGCATGGTGTGGTAGGTGCAACTATTGCCAGCTAGTTACTGTGTTATAAAAAGAGGGCAAGACAAACTACGAGCTCTGAGAGGAATGAGGGTGCAGAGAGGGAATTCAGGAAAATTGAGTTAGGTTTCTATTTAATTATTATCCAATATTCTACGTATTTAATGTTTGGTTTGGGTTTGGATTGGTTTGCAGCTTAGTAAACCCAAATCCAATTCTGAAACCTGGGGTTTTGGCCCAGCCCATCCCAAAACACATTTAAAGTAAAACCTCATCAATTTGTGTGGCGGGTTACATTTGGTTTGTGTTTTTCTATAATCCTAAATCATGGCGACATGTCACAAAAATGATGCACTTGAGGTATGCAACTAATGGAGATAAATTTTTATAATGAAAAAATATAAAGACCATGACAAATCACATCTCCCAAATCACACATGAGATAATTCTTCATGATGTCAAATGCAGAATCTGAAACCAGTCATCTAAAGGATATCGAAGTTGAACCACAAGCATTAGCCACTGAATTACAATAGGAAGAAATGCATCAACATCAGGCCCACACCAACAGAAAATACAAACCTTAAGAGTCATGTAGTCACGACTAAGTATGTATCTTCCATCTTTAGCAAATTTAATATCAGAAATAGAGGCTATGATCTCTGTAAAAAAGGATCTTGAACCAGAGGCCTCAGGTTCCTCAAACCTGCATGCATGAAGTGATCAAAGAAACTATCAAGAGTGATAAAAGAACAAAACATCTTCCCCATGCTCTTCCTGTGCAGGGAAATGAGCGATGCTGTTATAAAAATAAACAAAACAAAAAATGTAAAACCACTCACAATTTGGCATGACTATCACATAATGCTGATTGCCGCAGATCAACAAGACGGATTGATCCTTTTGAACTACTGTATGCTAACATGTTACAATGTGTTGGGTGAAACTCAGCTGAAGTTATCACCTCTGCGAAAAGAACAGATAAAGATGGGTAACACCTAGGAATGCAACATTGTCAAAGCTTGTCAAGCTTGGAAGAAGGAATGAAAGAAACAATTACCAACCATAATATTCTGAAAAAGAGAGGGCGAGCTTGGATCCAATTGTAAAATTGTTTTACTGTAACTTTGAGGCCACAGGTTCAAATCACAAAAACACACCCTCTATGTAATACAAGGAGTAAGGCTACATACATCTAACTGTTCCCATACCTTGTGAGGTGAGACCCACGTGCATTGAGCAATTCTTTTCCTTAAGATTATAAAAAGGGAGCAATGAACCATCGCTTTTTTGTCAAGCATAAACCATCCAACTTAAATAAATGAGACAAAGAATATGCCCATCCTAGATAAAAATAAATTAACTTCAAATCAACTAATGTAATGATCACCATCCTCTCACAACCAACTACTTAACTTCATAAAACTTATTAACAGCAACCATATTATCATTTTTTCAAGATCAATCTTTAAGATAGATACCTTTTCACAAAATTTGTTCTGGACATTCAAGCATCACCCAGATACATTTGTACAGGAAATTAATCACACATACATGTGCAAAGCCATCAAACTCCAGCATGGGAATAACTTTAAGATAGAAATCCTATGCCAGAATTAATCACACATATAGATCACAAACAGACACCCCTAATTAATATTGTGTTCCATAAACTTTTAGGAAAACTTCTAGAAATGGTAAAAAGAATATTATGTTTCAATGTTTGTTTCCTTTATTTCTCAATTCTCTATCCATTATATTTAAAGATTCAGAATAATAGCTGGTTAATTCAAAACAGAATCTTTTATTATGCCTTCCTTTATTTAGGTTTTTGTAGCCAATAAATATAGGACTGGTACTCACTTATGACTAATTAATTCAACTCAATATAATTAGTTTTATTCTTAAAATGGTATCAGAGCCAGGCTAAAAGTCTCCTCTGCCTACAGGCAGCTAGCCTTTCGGTACTACTCGCTGGATATCATTCAAATTGTCTTCTTTGTTCCATGTGCTCTATTCTACATTAAGGTTTTCTTGTAAGATTCTATTCATGAACTTATTCTATTCTGAGCAGGATATTGCCAGTTGTTTCTACCTCTATTCTACTCTGCTTCCCTGCTGTTAAAGATGTGCAGGAGACTGGACCCACAATGTTCATGTTTGCTAATTGTACGAGATTGCACATATTAGTGTTCATGTCAGTTTGATAGTCACAGGTTCTAATTTATGTTTGGGCACATTTATGAATTTTCTTTCTATTTGCTACATTTCAGAGTCCTTCTATTGAGTTTTAATTTCTATTCGCAAAACCTTTTTTTTTTTTTTTTCAAGAGAGAAGATGGTTCAAAGCACACCTTTAGGGTGTCATGCATTTCCTTAGGAAAAATGAACTAATTTTTAAACTCAATATGGCATATAGAACTCAACTAGAACTAAAGGAGGATAATATTATGTTTTCATAATTGTTCATATTTTCTTGATTCTCTCTGGATTATAATCAGATATTCATAAGATTACGTGATTGATTATATAGGTAGAATATCCTTCTGGATGTTTATTTAGGTTTTTGTAGTCAATAAATTCAGATCTTATACGTAGATATGACTGATTAATGTAACTCAACACAATCAACAGAATTCTTTAATAGGCCACATCATATAAGGGAAGTCTCACTCCAGATCTGGTAAGCAATAAAACACAACCACAGTTAGGACTTACAAAGCACAGCCACTGGAGAGTGAGAACAGAATTCATATCCAAATTTCGAAGAAACAAACCAAGCTGGAAGTTTGGATCTCAGAAGAACAGAAAACAGACAGGGTGTGAAAGTTTTGTACCATGGTTACAAATCAGTAAAGCATCAAAGAACAGTTGATGTTGGCTTCTCCAAGGAAGCACAATCAACAGCTGTCTCATTTCCAAGTTACTTCTTCTAATTATTTAGTGGCTTTTATCTGTTCATATTACCACTTATTCATTTTAAATAATTATTACCCAAGCAATTTTCAAAAATCCTAGGAACAGATCACAGTAATTGATCTCCTTGCCTTTTTGCTAGGAATTTGCATTGAAACTTCAGAGCCTCAAGGTGTATTCTTTTGTTTGGTAGAAACAGAAACTAGGGGGAAGACCAAAACTTAGTAAACATTTATTACTACGCATATTTAACAATATGGATACATTAAATTGTGCTTCTTTGATTTAAGTTTAAAAAAAAAGCAACAGTGTTATTTAGGGAGTAATTAAATAGTTTTAGGAGCAAATCTTTGCTCTTTTTTGGTGGAAATGAGTGAGAAAACGAGCTTCATGGGTGATGACAGTGATGATGAAAAGCATGGATGTTTCTGGGATTAATTGCTCCGAACAGTTTGCATCATATATTTGTTCTAACATCCATGAAAAATATTTCGTAGAATCATTGCAGCTGGAAAGGGGGTCAAAGAATATTTTTTATGAGCTGAAAAATTCAAAAAGTGGTTTTGATGTTGTGACTCTCTGATAGGAGGGGCTGCTTGTTTAGATATTACAGGCTGATTTGGAGAGTGCTAAAGATGCCACTGGAGGTGATGACCCGTTGGCAATGTGTTAGGCTTTAAAGTTTAAACAGTACTGAGTTGCTCTACATTTGAGAGGAATTTGTTATCTTGGGAGCATTCAGTTTCGTTGATCACGTTTTGAAGAACATCTGAACATGTTTTCAATTTGTTCTGCCAGTAAGGAAAATCATTTTGGCACATGCCACAACCACCCCTTTAATGCCAATGTCAGCCATCCCCCTTTGCCCGCTGACCATCATCAACCACTGGCCCAACCACACCAGAAACTTCTGGCCATCACCTGACCCCATCAAAGATTGTCAATGATAAGAACCAGACGGAAACTGATCACTAGTGGTAATAGGGCCCCCCCCCCTCAAGCCAATCTCACCCTAGCTTTAACCAAACGGGCAGAAAGGGAAAACTTTTACCCTCTCAACTATTCCCCTTCATCTGAACCCACACCCCAAAATTCTTTTGTTCCTACTGGATGCGACATTTAGTGAGAAAAAGGAGGTTATAATGGAATAAAAAATTGATCCTTATAGAAGGTGTCTTAGGTTATCTAGACAGACGAACTTAATTTACTTACCACAATATATATATGAATGTATGTATATGCATATAATTTAACGAATTAATGACGGGCGCATCCACGTTCTTCAACAATTGGTTACACACTGCGTCCATGTGGTGTTCTGTAATATATTCTTGCATCATGGGCACTGAATCTTGATTATGATATAATCCTGATGCCACTCTTCCAAAATCCGGGAATATTTCTGACCAACTAGATACAACACGAAAAACTAGCCTCTAATATTGTTCATCATCTTTAAGGATGTTTATTGTTTAAACAGAAAGTCAATAAATGAATGACAAGAAAGATACCCAAAATGATTTTGGCAAGTTCAAATGAATTACTAGCAACTGTACCAGTTAAATCCTCCATGTTCTGGGGCTTCACATCAACAATATTGAAACTCTGATTGCTAATCTCCAAGTTCCAAAGGTTTATTCGCAGATCATCAGCTGATATAAAAGTTTCTCCATCACTGGAAATGAAAGAGTCAGCAATCAACAAAAAGACCATAAAAACCAATATAATCTGTGAATCATGTTCATAATTTTATCAAGCAGAACTACAATATCAGAAAATTAATACCCTGAAGTTTGGCAATATCAGAGACAAGCACCTTGAGTTTAGCAAGTCTTAGACCAGCACACAGGTTGTATTTTCAGTTATACACTACTGTCCTCCGTTGCCATGAGTCTCCATTATTAACTAGCTCAAAACAGCATGTTTATCAACAATAACAACACAGTTTCAAAGGCTTCTAATGACATCATCCCAGATGAAAAGATGGCTTTTGAGCTAAGTTATTAATGGAGACATATAATTTGTCATGGGATGGATATTGAAGGCCAAAAAGGTTCAACCCTACAAATATAGACCTGGTAGTCAAGTTATATATACTGCAACTTTACTAACATCATGGTGCTCCCAGGAAAAGAATTTCCCATGGCATCCATCAGATCTGCCAGAAGTGCTGTGCAATTGAGACTTCCAAAAAAGGATGAACCACATCAATACTCCCTTTTGGCACCTTTTTACTTCAAAGTAATCAGAATGTGTAACAAAAAAAGAGGAAACAGAAAGCATGTAATGATGTAAAAGAACTGAAAGTGTAAAATTGCAAAGGGTGGATGCAGCACTTCTAAGCGATATGCACCTCGTCACCGGTGTTCACAGGGTATGAGCTCAAGGCCAAAGCCCATGTAAGAGAGACAGCTCAGCTGATGATTTTTATTCTTCTTTCAATCACAGTAGGAAAGCGAGGAGATGTAGTTTCTATAATAATTTTTTAATTAGTTATATTGCTGTTAATTTAGGAAGTTACTTTTAGGAACAAGTCATCTTTTCTTCTATAAATTCACGTTGAACTCTCTTTTGTAGTTTGTTCAGGAATAAAATCAAGTCATTTTCGTGTTTGTCACCTGGTGCTAGGACTTGCTCCTGGAGAATAGAGATTTCCATGTTTTGCACCTTGGGATGGCAATTGGGCAGGCTAGGTGTACTGGTACCAGCTAAGTAAACATTATAAAAATACACATGACGGGTACAAACTTTTTTACCATTACTAGCAAGTATAACATTGCATCCATACCAACTCCGCCATCCATCATCCCCCTATCAACAGCAATAGTCATAACATAAATCTACATTCAGAATACTATAGAGATACTGTTGTTCAACACAGAAGAAATTGAGTATTGAAAAAGTGAATAAAACGTAAAGTTTAAAATCATATGAAAAAAATACACAACTTGAAATGGGATAGACCTGTATTTATTTATTTATTAAATCTGAGAAGTACTTCATCAAATACACTGCTACCAAACTAGATAATAAAAGGTGAATGATGATTATTTTATCTTTAGCTTGTGATTTTGTTCATTATTTTCTTATTTTAGGTCCTTTGTCCTCGTTAATTAGAAAAACATATTAATTTTCTAGATATATCTATATAAATATTCTAATTTTATTATTATATTAATTATGGATGAACAGTATAATGAATACTGTTATTATTTAATTTTCTCTCTCCTTCCCTTACTTCTTCTTCCTTTCCCTCTTGTCTATCTGTTCTCCCTTCCCCTTGTCATCCTTGCTTCTTCTTCTTTATCCCTTCTCTTTTCTTTCCTCTCCCTCCATAGATCAAATTTGGTTTCAGAGCCGAATCTTGATTTTCTAAACTTTTTTTCTCATTCCCTGAAATCTACAAATCATTCACAATTCCATAAATAGCTCAATAAATAGCCAACCACCATTGTAAAAGAGACACCATCAAGCTACTGCCTATCATTGTTATCTCCTATGAGTCGGTGCTGACAACTGCCGCCAATGCTACAACTGCTGCCAATGCTACAACTGCTTATCCCCAACCAAAAGCACAATCACGCTGACAGAGACAATTCGAGAGTATCACAATAAAGATATTGACTACAAGAGCATCAAAATTCTCACTCAACGGGATTGAGTTCCTCCACCCCGAGAGAGTTGATTAAAACATATAAGAGATTCGATTTATTATTTTATTTTATTTTATTTACTTATATATTTTGTCATATCTTCGATATTTCTAAACTTCTATAATTTTAATAGTATCAAGAATACCTATAAAATGTTATATTTTCTTATTTTTTATTTCCTTATCTTAGGTCCTCCGTCATCATTAATTATAAAATTATATTTATTTTCTAATTTACCTAGGAATAGGGTGTCTATATAAGGATTCCAATTTTACAATTTAATAATTGTGTATGAATGAAATAATGAATATAATTGTTCCCTAATTCTCTCTCTCCCTCATTGCTTCTTATTCCCCTCCCCTCTTGTCTGTCTCTTCACCCTTCCCCTTGCCTCCGCTTCTCCTTATTCTCCCATTCTCTCTTCTTCCTCTCCTTCTCTACATCAAATTAGTACCCAAATTTGCGTCTGTATCTCTTTTCTTTCCCCAAATACTGCCCAAACGGGACGGATACATGTGGATATAAAGATACAGTAAATTGCCATCCACATCAATGCACTTGGCATAAAAGATAAATACAATCTAACCATGTTTAAAGCTCACTGTTTGCAATCCATCAACTAGAATAATTCAGATGCTATATTAGCAACAGGTAAAAATATTAACAGAGCCATCTATTTTTTGTCATCAAAGAAAAGAGAATAGTCCCCAAAAATAGTAGATATGTCAATTGTGGAAGAAAAGAAATACAGATAGAATAACAATGCCCCACTGGTGTATCAAAAACTTGAATTGTTAGTGATCCTTTTGAGACTCTTTAATGAGCCACCTTCTCTTCCCTGCAAACAAGGAAAAAAGGGAAAAGGGTGGCTAGGGATAAATGCCAGATACTTGAGCTTGCTTTCTCATCAGAGGTTATCCCTCCAACTAGTCGTACTTTTCAAATAGATTTCGGATAGTAGAATTCACGTTAAACCCATCTCTACTAAGCACTATTCATCCTAAGCATCTATCCTCAATCTTGGATCAATACTCATCAAATTAGTCTTCCTCACCTAAATTAAAAATATAAATAAGTTTGAATATATATATATATCAAGATGAAGCACTTTCCAGGGAAAAAAAAAACAAGATAACAGCTTTCAAAGGACAAGGCACAAGGAGGGCGAATTTCAAGAAAACAAATGAGACCAGAATTGTCAAGACAGAAATTAGCCTAATAACGATGAATAATAAGAATATGTCAACAAGTAATCTATAATTCCTGACCATGATGGAAATTTTGGTATTTTTCTGTATTTCTTTTTTTTCCGACTGCAGTTTTTTTACTTACTAAAAAAAAAGACGGGAATTTCGGTAAACATGAAGAATCCCTAAAACATAAAGAAATGCAAGCCGTCATTCCACACAAATGAAGTGATAGTCAATAGGCTAAAGCTAAACAAATGCAATCAATATCAGTCATATGATAAGAACTTGGAAATGCATGCACCTGTTATTTGAAATGGAGTTGATGTGATAATCATGAGCATGAGCATACACTCTTCGACATCTAGCAACAAGGCTAGTCTCATGGCTTGTGACCTATAAGTCAGATGTGCTAAATATTAGGATCAACAGAACCTGTAACTTATTCATTATAAAGGATTGGAGTCCAAACAGATACTGCAGTTATCAGATAAAGTTCAACCATTGTGAGCAAGCAGCCAAATTCACTGCTAGCTTCTGGTGTTAAAAGTATTAGAATAACAAATAGTACTTATTATAAAGTAACATCTAAAATATTAAAACACACAATTTAACAAATCAACATTAAAACACAGAAAGCAATTCTAATTATTCTGAAACTAGATGGAAAAAGCATATATCTCTTAAGGAAATAAAACCGACATTAGCCTATCAAATCAGTTGGATAAAGATGTTTTGACACCAGTTGCTATAATGGAGGGTGTTAAAACATGATTCTCTGTTCAAATTTCTAGTTCCATGAGTATTAACCTTCAGAACCATGCACCCTGTCACATTTTACATGTTGCTAGTACCAGAATTAGGGGTTATTAACCCCTTTCCCTTTTCATTCTATATTCTCTACTGGTTTGTTTGGAGAGGGCGGGAAGTCATCAGCAATTGGAATCAGTAGATTAGGAAGGATGCCACTACCACGGGTAAATGCAGCGATGGAATTCCACCGGGTGGGAACGCAAAGTCATTGCACAAACCATTATATACTCTGTCTGCGTAGCCTCCATTGGCATGATATGGTTTATGACTACTTGAATCACTTGAACTGGTAATACAACCATTTCCTACAGCTTTTGAAGGGTCCACATTGATATCAGTAATTTTCTTGACCTTCTTTTCTTGGACCTGTTTAGACTCTCAACCAAAGAAGAATGCAAATCAATGGCAGAAGACACATCTGTGATATCAAACGGCAGAAAACTATACAGAAAAAAAGAGGAGCACAAAATGAAAAACTGTAACATGGTAAATCGCATCTTAATTGAATGCATCAAATAAAAACAGCATAGCCCCTTATTTAACTTTTATTGGTTACTAGCCAAAAAAATCTTTGATTGGTAAGGAAATACAAACAGAGCTCTAGGGAAGTTGAACCTTGATATATGTTATGAAAATATACGTACACGACGAATTGAACTGACCTCACTGGAGACCCTTAAATAGAATATTAAAAAACACACTCCACAAATTACAACCTTGATATAATGTACATTCCCATGCACAATAATTCTGTGATAACACATAACAAAACAGCATCCTCATATCAAATTCAACCTCAACAGGTTTACCACCCAATGCATAATGCACCACTCTTTTTCTGACAACTGGACAAGGCATCTCAGCAATAATCATAACTCTGATGGGATGGATTACAGTGATTAATAGGTATACTACTAGCAAGTACAATTTGCACCAATATATGGTATGAAACAACTAGAAATCAGAGGATTCTAAGTTCACAAAACATGGCAAGCAAGAACAATTGATCAATCCTCCGGGCATTGGGATATCGCATCTCAGGAGAGGCTACTTTACTGGACAAATGAGGAGCTCAAGAGAACCATGGTCTCATGTCCACCATGAAATTTTGGGTTCTTCTGAAACAAATTACATAGGATTTGGGAGTGACAAATCTTGCTTTTAACCTTTACAAGGAAAAAGGCACAAAACAATCCACATTCAGGAAAGTTCTTTGGTTAACAACTTCCATACTCATATATGTTAACCTCATTGTATAAGATGCGAGTCAATAATTATTTAGCTCCACCTTTCCTTTCTTCTTTCTAAATACTGTACAAAATAATGCCACTTTCAACATTCTTTTAACAAATTTTCTTGTTTGCAAATTGAAGAACAATAACAATGGAGCTAGCCACATTATTTACCTACCTTTCATCACTTAAACAAACAATATATCTTAGCAAAACATGGATAAGAGAATAACAAGCAACCGCAGAAACAATGCACAATAACAACAGCCCAATGCACGACATTCAAAGTCTTGGAAGGGTGAAATTTATGCAACTTTAACCGTCCATTGTCAAGCAATTGTTTTCTGGTTTGAACCCATGACCTCAAAGTCACAATGGAGTAGCCTTACTATCACACCCAGACTCAAGAGGTTGTTCAAAATAACCAGAGGCTAAAATTAAATATGTTGGCCAGGTAGCTCTAGTCATATATTTATATTACCTTCCAAAACTTCATGGTTTTATCATTTGTGGACAGAAGAAACAATGCTCTATTAGCTGTTTGGCACCATCTGATCTTGTTGATTTTCTCCTCTATTTCCAAACTCTTGAGGTAGTCAAACTGATTCAAGAGATAATCAATCAAAACATCAATACTATAAAGTATCGAGATTAAAAACTTGAAAAAATATACTGGTGGATCACCAGCATCTGTCAAAGCTGCTATCACATAACCTCAGGTTCATGGCTCTGGAACTCTGTTTTATACCGGAACTCCAGATGTTTACTAATAGGGTAATCCATCCTCTCAAGATCCCTTCTGCTAGTGACATGCTGCCCAGAGCGATGTCAAGAATATATTATGAAGAGAATACCCATTAATTGATAAAAAGCAAGAGAGGGTAGGACATAGAAGAACCTACATTCTTCGTGTCTGTTCTCTCAAATAATACCACCCTGCCCCCTCGGTCACCAGTTGCGAGATAGTCACCAGTTTTATCGAACTCAATAGCTGAGATAATATCAACTGTAACAAAATGCATAATGTTAATAGATGGGTAAAGAAAATATCATGCGACAAACAATATTGTACAAACTTAATTATGAACACCCTTACATCACATTTTGACTACCTGTAAAATTAAGGGTGAAATGCAAATAAAAGGTGGTTACAGGAGAATGGTGATAAGCAGAATTTTAATTCTGTATATGCAGTTGGATGCTAAGCTAAAAGGGACGGAGGAAAGATCTATCATCACTACCATAAGACAAGCAGTTGGAAAACACAACCACAACCACCATAGCTGCAATCACACCCACTGCAAGCACCATTGAGACCACAAGACCACCAGCCAAACCAGCCATTGCCACCAAAGATCAATACAATTCTTTATTAAAATTCCAGGATGATGGCTGATGACAGTGGTTCCGTGAGAAAAATTTATCCAATTATGACTTTTATCAGCCACAATATCAAATGAAAAGATCAGGGAAAGCTGCAAATTGAAATGCCAACAGAATCAGTGCCAGCTTTACAGGGATGCTGTTGCAGAGATCTCTAAGGCGGAATGGAATCAATTTGGCTCCAGGAGGCATATGTTGATGCAAGTGGAACAAGGCAGTCATAGATTTGAATACATGCCACGAAGTGCTCCATGACCATTAGGATACAGTCATGACTAATTACGGGCCTTATTAGTTAAATATATTATAGGGATTATATATTATACAATTAGTTAAATAATTAGTTAAATGTCTATTATTAATTAAATATATTACACAATTAGTTTATTATTTAGTTCCTGGTTTGATACTCGATTATGGGCCATGTGGTTTGTTACTTTATTCGGTTGGTTTCCAACTGAATTAGTTAGATCTTTACTATTTGTATTCATGTGCTACAGTGAATGGACAGAAGAGATATTTTTTATTTTTTCTCATCTCTGCTATTGCTCTCTCTCTGACTCTCTGTCACTCTCTCAAACTCTCATTTCCCCTTTTTTCCCTCCTTTTCCTTTGTAGAACTCCCTTCCCCTCTGCTTTCTCCTCTGCTTCCGCCTTCTTCTTCTCGATTTATAAGTTTCGCCATTAGACCATGTATTATTTGGTGCTTTCATTGAAACAATGACGGAGGGCATGACGATACGTTACAATGCCTTCGAAGACACCATCCCTGCCAATGCTTCCACCGCAAAATAGATTCGGCACTCTCTCACCGAAATCCTTCATACCTTGGCCTGAATCGAACGACAATGACTCGAACAACAACCCTTGCCGTCTGTAAATCCCCCATCGCTTCCACCCTCTTCGTCGTTCATAGCCTCGTTCTCCAGTATTTTACCCCATCTAGTGCAAACCCTACTTGTATTGCTCCAGTCACCACCCGATGTACCAGTTGCTGCCTCCCATTGCTTGCCCAAACTCGAGATTTCATTTTTCACATGAGAAAACGTCATCAACTGGTTATTTCAAATCGAGTGTTTCTTCTAGAACCATAGCACTCCACTGGAACAAAAATTAGTCATCGCTGCCTCCAGAGACGCTCTCCAGCGATATCAATGGATACGAGTAACACGACCGTTATCAACTTAGGAAATTTTCTCCAGAGATCTTGAGCTTCGATTTAGGCCTTCCTCATCCTTGAATCATGAAGCTACTCTGTCCCAACTTCGTCAGACTACAACGGTTGCTGCTTATATGGCCGACTTCGAGTCCCCCTCTACTCGAACTCCAGCCATCAACATGGCAAAATTGGTAGAGGAAAACGTGGATGCAAGTGGAGTGAGTTCTCATCGCCCTTCACTCACTGGGCACTCTAGTAATCCAATGATGGTTGAGGATGAAGGCCTCTCCTCACCTGGAGCCTCTAATTCAGAGGTCGATCCCAATGAACCAGAATCTCCCTCCAAACAGCCAGTACACACCTTGGCAGTACCACCAAGATCTCCTTCTTCCTCCATCCTCCCTCCATATTTGCCCATACAAAACCTCACTCTTGCTGAAACGGCATTCCGCCGTGAGCTCCTATTATTCAAGCCTGTGTCATTATCTGAAGCCATCGGTATGGCAATATTAGTGGAGGAAAAACTGGATGCGGGTCGACCCCATTCTCCACGTCCACCACTTATCCAGCCACCCACTAACACTAACTCAACTCTGCCCAAAAACCCCTCTCCTTAGAGCTTGCCTCTCCAGTTCTCATGTTTGATAGCCGATGAAGGCAGCTCTGTCCAAACAATGGCACAAATTGCCTCTATTATGGCTCCATCTGAATTTCTCCACTTCATCACATTTTGGCTCTCACATTTTGGCTCTCAGAAAAGAAATAAATTCCTCCATTAAGGGACAAAATTGGTTAGTGTACTTGGGATGACATTTATGTCTGGTATGCTCGTTGTAGTGCTTGGGGTGGCGTTAGACCAGGAGCAATCCATCTTAAAGCTTAATTATTGCCATGTTCACTCTTCCCTAGACTTAACAGGATAATGGATGACCTTACTGTTGACAAAATAAGTGATGAGGACGGCATGGATGCTCTTGAAACAAAGATGCAAAGTGTAGGAATGCCTCCAACTATTTGCAAGCATGCACAATGGGAGAAAAGGAGGCTTAAGAAGTTGCAACCTCAGCAACCAAGATATAGTAGTTCACTTGTTTACCTAGGGCTTCTTACTGATCTCCCTTGGCAGAAGATCAGTGAAGAGCATGAATTGAACTTAAGAGCTGCGGAAGAGCATCTTAACTACGACCACTATGGATTAGTTAAGGTCAAGCAACAAATTATTGAATATCTAGCTGTCCACAAGTTGAAACCAGATGCAAGAGGTCCGGTGCTTTGTTTTGTTGGCCCACTTGGCATTGGAAAAACGTCATTGGCAGCATTATTGGAAGTTTTAGACCCTAATCAGAACAAGGCATTTAACGATCATTACTTGAAGGTTCCATGTGACTTTTCAAAAGTGATTTTTGTGGCTACTGTAAATGGAGTGCAGCCTATCCCTCCTCCGTTGCTGGACAAGATGAAAGTCATAGAGCTGCCCGGATACACACTTGAAGAATAGTTTAAAATAGCAATGCAGCATTTGACACCAAGAGTTCTGGACCAGCATGAATTGAGTTCCTTCAAACTACAAGACCATCAAGCCCACAACACCCTACCGCAACTGCGTCCAAGATCCTTTCCCTTATCTATCAAAAGACACTATCTCGGACCAGACAACCGCCAATAGTGGCAGCGGCATCAGCAGCAACTAGTGATAGCTTGGTGCCCCCCTCACAGTAACAGAGATTACCAGCTGCAGGAGAAGCTCCTTATGCCCAATGTGGCGTAGCAAGGCACCAAGACAAAGGATTGCACCGGCAGTCACAATATGAACTGCCGTGCCTGTCAACTCTGTACCTTCCCTTCCACCACTCCATTTGGCGGCTCCTCCAACAATGAGATTACCATCTGTTTAGGTTGCACCCCTGTTGAACTACCTGTTGATTTGCCCGTTGATTTGTCTATTGATCAACATCTTCCAATTAGGCCTACTGATCTGCCCACCATTCCTGGGGCTTTCAGTCGCCCCTATTTTTCTAGTCAATTGCTCAGGTTCCAGAATGCATTACTCACCAGTACGATTACTCCCTAAATACTTGTTCAGAGGTAGTCTCAATTCCTGGAGGCAGCCACTTGGAAGGCCATTGTTGAAATTCACCAAGATTTTTCCTCGTTCAACCTTGAGGATAAGGTTTTCTTGATTGAAATGGC
>JAOVVI020002312.1:0-18792 GCA_028571085.2 Nepenthes alata | reverse complement strand
AAAACTTGGCAAGTAAATTGATTAGAGATGAAAAGTTAGTGTTGGGAAAGTAGAGCCAAGCTTCTCAGCCTTTGCAGAGGAGTCTTTGGCCAATGTAACTTGAGAGACAATGAAGCATAGTCGATAATCAGACAAAATATCTGTAAATCCAGTTATGTGATTAAAGATGTTGGAGTCAATGGCCTAAGTTCTGGAGGATATTGAGAGATAGGTTGTGTGATTTCCAGATTGAACAACAGTAGTAAGATTCCGATTAGGAGTTGTACCAGGGTTTCTATGTAGCTGCCAGAATGTGTATGACCTACTTTGGCATGATGAAAACAAATCAGTACATTTAGTATCCATGAATGATCAATAAATTCCAACAACAAAAAAATCAGAAATCACAACAGAGAAGAAATACTAACCAGAATAGCAACAAGAGAAGATACCACTATGAAATCCTCAAAATATAAGTTATTGAAACACCAAATAGGGGAATGCAGATAGAGAACACCCAAATTGACCAAATAGAATACCAACCAGAGAAGATTGAAATTCAGATTGACCAAGAAAAACCAATGAATACGAAAAGCTAACAAGGTTGCTTAGAAAATCATAAATCACCAACCAACCAACCGGTAATCACGAGGGTCAAACTCCTGAGTCCACAAATCCAAATGCAAATACAGGTTGAACAATAAAAAGTGGTTTGAACTCACCGTATTGCATAATACAAACCTGGTTAGCAAGAATTGACCTCCATGAGCATAATAGGTAAGAGCAAAAATGAACCTGTAGGATGAATCAAAGGATTGAAGCAGCGAGCTAGGTGTGTGTGAGAAACCCTAGGTTGTGATTTGGTGAGAATGAATGAATACCAAGAGAAGTTAATAGGGGTTTTATTCAGCGGGAAGAGGTGCTTTGATTAGTGGTGATACACTTTGCCGCCAATAGTGGTAGCCAAGATTCGAACTTCCTCCTGCTCTGATATAATGAAGAAATATACCAAGGGGAAGCTAATAAGAGAAAACCCCATATTTAGGGTTGGTTCTATTTACACACGGTTATTTTCATATATCACAAGTACTAAAATAAAGAAATATACCCGAGTATATTTAAAAGCATATTCTAATACTAGTAAATAAAAAATCTTTCTTCTTTGATTCTTTTTCGTCAACATGGCAATCAATCCAGAATCTCTTATTGCTGCCTATTATTTTATTTGATGGTTGAGTCCAAACTTCTTCCTGAATGATATATATATATATATATTGTGTTTGGATGAAATATAACTATCCAAGAGAGCCTTACAACATCCCTAGTATACCAAAAGAGGAGATGAAAATCCATTTTGAAGCTTTGATTCTTATCGAAAAGTGTTCCACTTTCGCATCGAGATAGGAAAACAACTGCTTTTGGTTGACTTAGTTTTGAGAATTCAAAACTATGTCATGCTCATTTTGGCAAGACGAGTTTATCATTTTGATAGGTTCCATGTAGATGCACTATGTCATGCTGGGATGCATTTTTCAGGAGTTGTGTGTTCGTAAAGATAAGAAGGGTTGGTAGTAGTCCAATGGTAAATTTCTTTCCTTGGGACATGGTTATGGCTTCAAACAACCTTGGCAATGCATGGATAAGGTTGCGTCTATATAACCTTTCCATAGATTGTGACGCAGGAGAGTCTATTGCACTGTTCAGACCTTATGTGTTAGTACAGATCCTAGTTGTTGCCTTTTGATATCCAATTGAGCCTATGCTCAAATCGTTGCCTAAAGCCCTATGGATTGATCACTTCCCATACTCCCTCCAAATGCAAAAGTTCAATGGTGGTTTAAACTGTTGCAAGCAGTTGCAGTTGTCAGCAGGCTTGTGAACTTGGTTTCTCTTTTCAATATGTCCTATTTTTGTGATTTGGGTCAGGTTGTGATAGTTCGTTATCTGATATTTTCCAAATTTCATACAGAGTATGCAGTGAATAACAGTACTCTGTAACCAAAAAATAATAGTACTCTATCGTATGTCTTGCAAAGTCTTTTTCCCTGACATTACTATGTAGCTCGTTTTTGTTCCTAAATCAAAAATACTGTGCCTTGTACTATCTTCTGCATTAATCATCATCCAAAAAGATAACAGGAGCATTGCTAATGCATAATCTGTTCTGTTTCCATTGCTTAGATCTTTTAACATATCACCGCTTACTCCACAAATATTTCGATATTTAATTTGAAAAATAAAACCATTAAAAAATTTCAGCTTCTTTGAATTGCAGCAAAAGGTTTGACCCTCCTATAGAGAGCTATTCAGCTATTTCTCCCACTAATTATGCTTGTGAATTGATGAACTAGCTGTGATAGAATAGAATTAAAATGGATCCTGGAAATTTATGAAATATTCATTGTTGATGGAAGAACATAAGATTAGGCAGCAGTTACCTGTTCCCTAACTATTATTCTTTTAGCCATTCCACTCTAGAGCAATATGTATTCTTCTGTCATTGTTTTAATGGGAAAATTACCAAAATATTCTCAAATTCTCACCTTTTCCCAATTATGCAAAACAATTTCGCAAATCATTATGTAAAATTTTAAAATTGACATTCATTTACTTTTTTTTTTCACACTTTTGAAGAGCTTGGTGTTGCTCCCTTCTTGCACCGCTCATCTCCACTAAAAAGGCATGCCGAGAATCTCATGAACCTTTTTGGATGTCCATCTTCAAGGGCAATTGCAACGATTCTCCTTCAACTAATTTACTATTGTATTCTCTTCTTCATTTAGTGTTCTTACTGATCAAGAAGCTCCTAATTTTTTATGAAGAGGACAATGTTCCTAACTTGATTTTGGACCTCTTTTTTTCATTAACACAATGAAAAGAAAAATTCATGGCGTCACATGTGTGTTAAGATATGACCTAGAATGTTGTTAATTTGACTTTTTTTTCCAGTCTAATAGAATTGGTTCAAAAATAAAAGTTAAAAATAGAATTGGAAATTAAACGTTGAGAATATAATAAAAGAAAAGGGAAAATTTGAGAATATTTTTGGTATTTTCCCTGGTTTTAATCGACATGTTTCCCTATGAAATGAACTAGTGGTTATTTTTGTTGTGATGTCAATGCTATGCTAGCTTCCAAAAAGACATTTGAAGTTTGGTTATGGAATCATGATCTTGGTGTTTATATCTTAGCTGATTTTTGGGAAAACTTGACAACAAATTAACTTTGAATACCCTTCAGGTTCAAAGGACCATATAAAAGCACAGGGTGAAATCTTGGAGGGACTTGTTGCTCGTATTGTAAGCCGTGAAAGCTCAAAGAAAATGGAGGAATTTTTAAGGGATTATCCCCTTCCTCCAGAAGGAGGTACGCTTCTCTGATCTCTTATATGATTCGTCATGTTGGGGTCAAGCTGCTTCTTACTCTGACAAAATGTTGTTTCATCTAAGCATCTGTGCACACTGCACAGGTTTTCATTATCTTTAAGAGTGCAAATTTGTTTACTTGTTTTGGAAAAAGGGTGTGTAAGTACTTTAATTGTCAAGTTGATATTATGTTGAGTCAGAGAGGATATAAACATTAGGAATCCTCCGAGAAAGGGGAAAAATCATCTAAAATGAAAATAAAAACCAGCGGATTTATAGATATATAAACCACCGTGTACATGCTAGGTTTGAGTGTGAGAAGTTTTCTAAAAATTGAAGAGGAGTGGTTGGCTAGAATTTGCTTTGTGTGTGTGTGCGTGCGCTTGTGCATATGAAAGTTCAACCACCAGGCATTTGGCATTATTATTTTAGTAGCAACAGTGCAGCTATTTCTGTGCAGTGAGAAACGTTTCCTGTCCTTTTGTTGATCAGGAAGCGCGGGTCAATTATCTTTAGGCCACTAAAGTTTCGTGGCTGGCAATAATAAGCACCAAACTTAATCTTGGAATTTTAAAATTCCAAAGCTATAGGTCAATTATCTTTAGCAAGCAAAGTACGTGGTGGCCACTAAAAGGATATTTATGGAATTCGAAGACACCACACTAAAAGACACCAAACAGTATTGATGGATTTCTAAAACACTGCACTACCATGTTTGAGGTTTTATAACCGATTGTCGGCTTAAAGGGAGGCACCTATAATGAGCATGCCTCTTCTTCTTCTTTTATTTTATTTATTTTATTTTTTTTTGTACTTTTTAAAGTAATATGGCAATGGAAATGTTCATAAGATTTGATTAGCTAACCCCCCTCCACCAAAACAAAGGAAAAAAAAAGTCAACAATCTGTGTTGGTGTTGCCCACTACAATTTTTTAAAATGTAAAGATCATAATGCGACAATGCACTATGTTTGGTTTGAATTACAATGATAAATACTTTAGAGCTGTAAAATTTGGTAAATGGAGGAAATGCCAAATTCCAGTTTCTTTTGTTTTGGTATGGATTCATAGTGAACAAACCTAAAATATATATAATTATCCCATGACTTCAATAAGAAGATTTCTATATTTTTACACATTGAAAATTGATTTCCACATTCACTTCTTTTGTTAGCGTTAAGCAAACATAACTAGTTCTCCTTAGTAGACTGAAAGGGAGAAACCAAATTCAGAAACGCCTCAAACAATTAAATCTGACTTTCTTATACTCTTCAATTTAGATTTGTGTGGTGTAATGCAATTAAACCCCAACTTTTGAATTTAGGATCAAGGCTAATTTAGTCTTTATGTGCGGTGTAGTGCTTACCTCAAAGTTTTGAACATTGTAAAATTCGGTTTCATGTGCCTAATTGCATTGTCTCCTCAGCTGGCTTTGACTTAGGATCAAGTCTACGAGAAATTTGTGCTGCAAATAGGTCTGATGAAAAGCAGGTAATGTGGAACTCAGTGTCTTGTTATATATAATGTTGTTTGCTTGGAAAAATATTTGGTGTCACATTTAACCAATGCTTTGGCTCTGGAAAACATGTGCAGCAAATAAAAGCTCTTCTTGAGAGCGTTGGAACCTCATTTTGCCCTGATTATGTAGATTGGTTTGGAAAAGAAGCCAGTGATGTTCATTCCAGGAATGCTGATAGATCCGTCCTCGCTAAATTTTTACAAACTCATCCTGCTGATTATTCCACCTCCAAATTACAGGTTTGGCTATAACCATTTTGAAATGTGTTCCTAAGTGGAAACATCTTTGATATTATTAAGATGAGCTAAGGAGTGCTACTTAGTCCTTCCTGGAGATCCTATTATTGAGAAAAGCTTGAGGTTTGGAAGCGGGCTAGAGCTTTGGCTGACATTTGAGGAGTACTTCAGTTCCAATTCTGTGGTAGGATGGGGTTTCTTGGCCTCTGCTTGGCCATGTTTTTTGTGCTCTGGAGAATTGGGCTTCTGTCATGATTTTTCTTATAGGTCGCAGCAAGAAATGTACTGGAAAACAAACTGGTTGTTCTTCTTCTGTGTGCTTTTCTACCTTCATTAATGCAGTTTCCACTTCCCAGATTTGATATTAATGTGGGAAAAGAGAAATGAATGTTTCGTTATTACTTGACTTTCTTCTCACTTTTTTTCCCCATGTAATACTCATTCCTTCTCCTGCAATTGAAACCAGGAAATGATACGTTTGATGAGAGAAAAGCGTTATCCTGCAGCCTTCAAGTGTTACTATAACTTCCATCGTGTTGACTCCTTATCAAATGACAACCTATATTACAAGATGGTCATCCATGTGCACAGTGATTCAGCTTTTCGGAGATACCAAAAAGAGATGAGGTAAGCTGAGTTGGCAAGAATGAGATTGTTGTGACCGGGATCCCATACCTTCTCATTTTGTTCAGTCTTACTAGTGTATTTGGATATATGAATGTTAGCAATGGAAATGATTTTTTCCTCCATGGTTAAAATACCCCATGGTCTTTTTACCTTCCCAGTCAAGTATCCTCCTCCTTATTTGTGATTAATACATATATTTTTGGTTCCTAAGGTAACTTTATCACCTACTTGATTAGACGTCCCAAAATCACCTGCTAATGTTTTGATCTGTATGAAATTTGAATTCCCTCCTAAAAAGGGGCGGTTTTTGTGATTTAGTTCAAGACTTTGAGGTCACAGTTGAGCAAAGTTGGTGCTGCAACATCACTGAAGTTACTGTGTGATTCTTGTTCTTTCACAGAATAACAGTTAGTTATTTACTGCTGTAATGCTATTCCAACTCACTGCTAATGGAAACATGTGTATATGCTTCAGGCACAATCCTCGACTGTGGCCATTATACAGAGGTAAATGTCTCTCTGCTTTTACTTCTAATTTTAGCAAATTCTTTCGATTCAAAATATAATTCCTTTGGATGCAGAAAGTAGCAATCTTGTTTGCTTAGCTATAAGAAGGAAACACATAAAGCACAGAATTGGCATTCAATCCTGACACAACTTTGCTGCTTGATAGTGTTTTTCTTCTTTTTTGTATAATTTGTCAGTAGGTCTTTTTTGTCAACTCCTTCACACTTTGGAGTATATGAGTAGGGCTAGGATTTTGTGGCTAAAACACAGCAATAGAATAATTTCTCAGGATTTCCTGGATTCTGTCATGGTTTGAGAAAACGTAATGACATCAAAGGCTGGTCCTATGTAGATGGAGGTTTGCTACAGAGGGACTCATGTATTCTGGCACCTTTTAACTTCATAATTGTATTCCAGGATGAACACAAGTACAAAAGAAACGAAGATTGGTTCCCACCCACATGGATATACTCTTATTTCTTATTAGTACACTTTTAGATGAATTTCTCTTTACAACAAGAATCTAACTATTAGATGTGAATGTGTGATCACCCAACACCTTGTTCCAGTCAGCAAAACCAGTTGTAAATGGCTGTTACATATTCTTCTATCCTGGAGGAGAATAGGTCAGAGGCCTGATGCTTTCTATTTCTCTTGTGAAAAGCTGTTTTTGAATGCAAAAGTATGTTAATTATCTAAATAATGTGTTAATAATTCATGTGACGTTGTCTGAGTACCAAATGAGCTAATATTCTTATTAACTTTCGGTAGCTTTTCATCAAACTTGACTGAAACTTAATGACCTAAATGTATGCTCAAAGATGTTTGCAAATCAGTGAGCAACTAATCTTGACCTACTGAATCCTTTTGATTTGTTTTAGTAAATTATGCAAATTTTGTCATCCCTTCCCTCATTTTTTGTGTTTGAACTCGATTATTAAACTCATAAGCACATAACTAAATGGCAAGAAAGTCATATTTTGGGATATCAAGCTGAAATGCTTAACTTTGCAGGGTTTAGCTAAAGCATTCTAGGATAAATGTTTTCACCAAATCAATAAAGGGACATGACACTAAACTTTGATTAGATGCTTGACTTGATTGCTAGGTGTCTTGCTTGTGGCATCGTCTCGGCCTTGGGTACTATCCAAATGTCTTGCCTCAGATATCTTGGAGAAATATTGGCTAGGTTGTTGGTCCTAGCTCCTAGGTGATTATATTGCATTCTAAAGACAATTCTTACCACTACTCTTATAAATACTTATTAGTGTTTGGGACCATTCAAGTTGCAAACACACTAGTAACATTTAAATTGTTTTTGGATTCCTGGTTATGTGTATCTCTTTATATTTCCAGGTAATCATGTTCCTGGCACAAGATAAAAAGAAAATTAGAAATTTATGAGAATTGCAAATTTGTTGATGAGCTCTATTAAATGAAAGGAGAGCAATTTTGTTAAAATCCTGCGCCCAAGGGTTATGAGAATATGTGTGTTTGTGTATGTATGTATGTATAAACACATGTACAACTTTGTATAGGACAAAAACACTCTTGGATGGGGTTTACTATTCTAACACTTACCCTTAAATTGGAACATAGATATTAATCATGTTTAGATTATCACAAATGTACTCTACTTGACATCTAACTCGAGGCTTGGTGAATATATTTGCCAATTGATCGCTAGTTCTCATGTGTTTAATATGAACAAGGTCTGTTATAACTTTTCACGAACAAAGTGACAATCTACTTCTATATGCTTTGTATGTTTGTGAAAAACTGGATTTGATGCTATATGGATTATTGTGTAATTATCGCACCATAATTTAAATGATTTGGAGCTTTTACATTTAAGTGATTTGAGAAATTGTTTGAGTCATGTCACTTTTAGATGTGACTTGGGTTAACACACAATATTCTAGTTCGGCACTTGATTGAGTAATCACATTCTATTTTTCGCTCTTCCATGATACCACATTGCCCCCAATAAATGTGTAATATCCTGTTGTAGACTTACGATCATATGATAATCTAGCCCAGTCAGTGTAAAAAAACCCTCCTAATTGAGTGTGCCCATGATCACTAAAAGAGAGGCCGTGCCCTGGTGAACCTTTGAGGTATCTAAGTATGTGCATGACAATCTCTCAATGTGAAAGATGAGGAGAGGACAAAAACCGTCTTACCACATTGGGAATGCAATGCCAGGTTGGCTCACCACCAAATGATTTAGTTTTCCAATTAAATGACGATATCTCTCTGACTCAACAAATATTTCCCTATTGTCTAGTGGAAGCTTCATTCTTGAATCCATGGGTACACTATATGGTTTCACATCAAGCATACTCGTATCTCGAAGAAATCAAGTATGTACTTTCTTTGTGAGATGAATATTCTGCAGCGACACTTTGCAACCTCAATGCCGAAAAGGTACCTTAAACTTTCGAGATCCTTGGTCTGAAATCGACATTGAAGCACTTCAAAGTTTGCAATACCCCTAGCACTACCATGAGCAATCACAATATGATCCACATATGTAATAAGGAGAATATACCTAACATTAGAATGGCAGTGAAGCACAGAATGATCACTTTCACAGTGAGAAAGAACAAACTTAAGAACAACATTATTGAACCTACCAAATCAAGCTTGCAGAGATTGTTTTAAGCTATATAACGACTTTTTCAACTTGCAAATGATGCCAGACTCCTCCTAAGTAATAAACTCAAGAAGTTGTTCAAAATAAACTTCTTCTTGAAGATCTCCATGTAAGAAAACATTCTTGACTTCTAGCTGTGTAATGACCAGTGATGAGTACCGGGGAGAGCCATAAAAAGGAAAATAGATCTCAATTTTGTAAGAGGAGAAAATATATCGGTGTAGTCAAAATCAAGTGTGGGCATATCCCTTGGCTACCAAATGTGCCTTTAACTGAGTAACAAAACCATCTGGATTAACTTTTACTATATACACTCATTTACAACTAATGAGTTTTTTCCCTACAAGCAAGGGAATTAGATCCCACATGTGATTTTGCTCGAGTGTTGTCATCTCTTCCTTAATAGCTTTCCGCTAACCAGGATGAATGATTATTTCAGGCATTGATCAAGGTGTAGAACATGAGTCCAAATCAAATACAAAAGCACGGAGCGAAGATGAGACACCAGTTTAACAAATAGTAGCAAATAAAGGATACTGAGTGCAATTACGATGATTTATGAGTACAATTGAAAGTTCTAAATTTGACATTGACTTCATAGCTATGGAATCTATAGGTGAGGAGAAAAACTTTGTAGGGGTTGGCTTAGGAGCATATATAGGAGAAGATACAAACACCTTATGAGGGCCACAGACATATGGGTAAATTACTAGATTAGGTCGTGCATGATATGAGGATATATAACTTAATGGGCAACACGATAAACAAGAAACTCATCATAAGGGGTGACATTATTCGTGGGGTTGGAAGGAGACTCTTGGAAAGAGATGGGAGTTGATTCTTGAAACGATATATCAAAGGACACAAAAAACAACTTAAGTCAGGTGAGAAGCATTGACACCCCTTTTAATCGTGTGAGTATTCAAGAAATATTCATTAATGTGACTTAACATTAAGTTTAGTCACATGAGGGTGAGTGTCACGAACATGGCATATACAACCAAATATTTTCCGAGGAACTGATTGTGAAGGCTTATGAGAAAATAAGATACGATGTGGGATATCTTCCTAAAGCATAGCTGAGGGAATACGATTGGTTGGATAACATGTGGTTAAAATTGCTTTACTCTAAAATTATTTTGGAACTCTTATGTGGAATAGAAGAACTTTTGATGAATAGAAGAGCTCTTGACACTTATAAAAAATGTCTATTTTTTGCGTTTAGCCACCTCATTTTCTTGTGGAGTATCGGGACAGGAGGATTGATGGAGTATCTCATATTGGGACATAAGTGAAGTAAATTGATGGGACAAGTATTCACGAGCATTATCAATTCATAAAATGCATAGTGAATTAGAGAATCGGTTTTGAATTTCATCATGAAATGCACAAAAAAATGGAGTATGATTTAGAACGATATTTCATTAGATATAACCAAATTGTTTGGAAATAATCATCAATAAAAATAATAAAATATCAAAAGCCCATTTTAATGGAGTATTACATTAAAAGGAGTAGAAGCTCATTTATTGACTTTAGAACATTATGACACTTGATGGTGTTTAGCAAATTGGTAAGGTTCATAAAAATTCTAAGAGTTACAACTAGGACACAATTTTTTCAAGCTCAATAATGATGGATAACCAATCTGTCAGTGAAGTTGGAGAGGTATAAGAAGAACACTTGAACAAACAATAGGAATTGGTCTTGTAATTAGCATGTAGAAACCTCTTGACTCGCAATGGTCTCTACCAATGATCATTCTTGTCATAAGATCCTGAAATTCACAACTAGCAGAAAAGAATACAATGCAATAGTTATGTTTAGTTATGAGCCTTCTTATAGATGATAACTTAAACAGGAAGGTTGTTAAGTGTAACACTGATGAAATGTGAAGATTCAAGGTTAAGGATATAGAACCAATGCTCACAATTGTCACAGAGGAGTCATCAGCTAAAATAATTGTAGATAAAGTTGAACATGATGGATAATATGATAATGTACCTGAGGTTCCCTTCATTTGATCCAATGTACTAGACTTAATAACCCAACTCCGATATGATGTTGACACTCAAACAATGGGGTTACCTACATAAACAAGAGTAGCAATAGATGTAGCCGTGCCCGCAAGTAAGTGTGAATAGTCTTTCGTGGATAAAATAATAGTTTTTGTCGTCATGGTGCTTGGAGTAGATAGGGTACCACATATACATCCCGAAGCAATTGTAGCATATTGCATAGATGGCATAGCGGGTTTCCTATATAACTTCTAGCATTTATTTTGAGCGTGACCAACACCACTACAATAACAACATGCCAGTTTTCGTCACTACCCTGTTCCTTGTGATTTCCTCTACACTGTCCATGTCCGCCACCTCTACCAATAAACAAGGACTGGGTCACTGAGCTGCTTGATCAGTAGGAGTAGTAGTAACTAATGGTGGTCTTGTGATCAGCACATAGAATCTGAGAAAATACATAGGTCAATGAAGTCAGCTTAGAGCCTTCTAAAAGTTGGGATCAAGTAGATTTAAGGTCAGGTTTCAAGCTAGTAAAGAAGTATAGAATAGTTAATTGTTCACGTTTCTCTTGCATTTGCTTCACATCGGTGGTGATGGGTATAAGTACATTCAATTCCTCGTAGATTTTCTTGAAGGCAGCAAAGTAATCAGTTACACTCTGATCTTTCCAATACCCACAAAAGGACTTAGATTCGTCAAACATCCTTGACATGTTATGTTTCCTAAACTAAGAATTGACTGTTACTCCCATAACTCCTTAATAGTATCATTATGTGTGACCCAAACAGTCATCCTCTATTCCATAGAATTAATTGAATGCGTGCATAGGCAGGCATCTATACGTAGCCATGCTCAAGCCTCAAGAGGATCTATGGCAGAATTGGGAGGATTATTGGTGAGGTGGTCCTTATCAAGTCCACGAATGGCAAATAACACAATCTTCCTATAATACTAATAATTCGTTCCATTTGGATATTGATCCGTAATCCAAGAGAACATGGTTGTAATAGTTTCAAAGACAACCACTTGGATTTATTCGTTTGAGTAGGAACTTTTCCATTCGTTGTACTTCTGGTCTCCATACTGTGTAATAAGTATACAAAAATTACTGCATAACAAACTAAAACAAATACGTCGAAGACTCAAACACAGATTACCACAACAAAGCACTTGTATGCCAGTAGAACCACATCTATGAAGAAGGAAAGTCAGGTAGACAGCCACCAAGACATATCGGCCAGAACCTGTGCAGAGAGAACCCAGGCAGATGAATCGCACAGAAGGAAAATCACAGAGAGAACCTGGGCAGATGAAATCACAGAATGAAAATTGCTAAGAAATCTCAGTGAGAATCACATGAATAGAGAAATCCAAAGAAAATCCATGCTCACTGCACCAAAGGAGGGAAATCTCACATCATGAATTGAAACCCGAAAATTTGAAGAGAAATCAAATGATTCACTTCAATTGCATGCGCAACACCCTTCTCATATGTACATGTCCCTCAAAAGCACAAGAAAATGAAGATTAAGGCCAAGAACATAGCAGATCTGAACTTTGTTTCTAGTGGAACTCTAGATTCCAAAATAGAGGGCTCAACAAGATTCAAACGGGAAAACCATTCTGGGGTTTGATACACATTGAGAGGCGCCAATTTCATCTAGTGTCGGCGGAAACGGCAAACACCTTCCGATGCGATGTTGAATGAAAGGAGAGCAATTTTGGTTAAAACCCCCCACTCAAAGGTTATGAGAGTACATATATATGGACACATCTACAATTTCATTGATGCCATTGAGTAGGGTCTTTTTTATTCTATCAAGCTCATCTGATTTTCAACAAGGTAAAAGTTTTGACTGATGCTACTGCCAATATTGCTAAAACGAAGAAAAATAGTGCTCATGTTTGTGAAAAACCGGGTGAAATAAGTTGCAAACACAAAATACAGGGTGCTGAGATGGAAACCTGAAATGTAGATGCATTAGACATGATGTAATGTTGATAAAGCCTCTGCGGTTGTTGTAGAACCTGAAAAAACATGAGTTATCTCAGACTAGATTTCATAGAATAATGGGCCTTGCATCTATCTTGGCATCGGTTGCATCATCCAGCCCTATTCTTATCTGTTGAGATGGAAATGATAGCTGATGATGAGATAAGTAATGTGTGATAATCGTTGGATTGGTACATTTTTTTGTCATAGGGTTCATGGTATCTGCAAGCAAATGGTGGGTTTTTCCCTTTTCCTGCACTAACCTGGTTAGCAGACATTCAGAAAGTCTATCTAATCAGGCTTCGAGGTTCCCTGATCATTAATGTTGTATGCATGGATGATTTATGCTTCTATGGTGTTTCTGAAATATAATATTCTAAATTTGAAGAATGGAGAGTTGGAGGGATTCCATGCATTATGCTCTGTTGCTAGTGAATAACAACTGCAAACTGAAATAAAAAAAAAAGGGGAAAGATATAAAGAAAGATGAAGAAGAACAAATATACCTGCTGCTGTTTGAAATGTGCAGCTCAATTATTTGATCTTTCTTTATATCACTGTCTGGTTCTCACAAGTTTCATGGGAGGGTGAAAACTTATCTAAGATAAAATGAAAATGCTTGTTGCTGGCTGTTTTCATATCTGGATCAGACTGGTTAACTTTCTATTTAGTTATTGTTAGAGCATATAAATGAAGATTAGAATATAACTCGGAGTCAATTAAATACTTCACTTTGACCTTTCATTATATCTATGCAGGAATTCTGCAAAGTGTACTTATTTCACAAGATTTCTATACAATATTTGTCAGCAGTGGTGCAGCTACTGATTTAAGTGCTGTGTGGATTCCACTATAAGTGTTTTGTGTTATATTTCTTATGTTACAAAACTTCATGGATTCCCTTATTCAGAGAAGATTAATATTTCTGTCAAGGAAAGGGAAAATGTGGACTTCATTTCGTGAGAGAAGTATAGTAACTTGAAATTTAAATTGCCGCTGTAACACTGGATCTCAATCACATATATGTTCAATGATACAGTGAACCAGTGGCCAGATGAGTGTAGCAGAACCTCATCAGTGTGATGTGTCAGTGCTGCTTTCCGTGTTGTGATAGTGTGCTACTGATCAATCAATATACTTCTCTGGGTCAAGCAATCTTGTTATACTGCTTTATTTGTGTATATGTCATGCGGACCCAAATACGAGCATATGGTTCGAATACATGTCAGTTGCTAATCGTGCTTATTTTATTCAGGATTTAAATAATTTCTTTGAAAATCTCCTGGTGTTTTATCTTTGTCCAAGTGTTCTATACTTCTATTTGTTCAAGATGCTAGGGGTGGAGTTTTGGGAGTCTACGTGATATATGGATTAAGCTTATAACGAGAAGAATGTTGGCCTTATGTGTTTTACATCTCTTGGGGTAAAAGTGTAACTTGAAACAACTGATTCAACATTTGCTCCGATCATTTTACAATGCAAACTATAAGATATTGTCCAGTGTAAAGCGGTTTCTGATCACAAAATTTTTTGTCAGGATTTTTTGTTGATATAAATTTATTCAAGGCAAACAAGAAGAAAGCTGCTGAAGTCGGGGAAAATGGCATTATTGAAAGCAATATCAATGAGAGCAGTGATACAGCAGGAGCAGATGGTTTTGCAGATGAGGATGCAAATTTGATGATTAAACTGAAATTTCTCACTTATAAGGTACGCATCAGTTTCCACATTTCTGAATATGTACATTTGGGTGTTAATAATTTCACAACCTTGTGGATTGCTTTAAACATATGGTTGTTAAGTCAAAATCCTGCATTCATATTTTTGTCAGTTTCAAACAATTTACCCACGTATCTTTATTCATCATTCCTGGTTCTCTGCAGCTGCGAACTTTCTTGATCCGAAATGGTTTGCCAATTCTTTTCAAAGAGGGGCCAGCTGCATACAGGGCCTACTATTTGAGGTATGCTTTCTATTTTTCCGGCAAGTTTCAGGAAAGGTGGATGTAGAGGTGTTAAATGGCCGTGCCGGCATGGTGCACGACCGAGGATTTGGGCCATACCGTACCATGTCGTGCCATGAGCTAGCATGACATGACTCATATATTAAAAAATATAAAAATATAAAAAATAAAAATACGCAAAATATTTTAAAGGATACATCATATTTTATTTATTTCATTGAATTTTTTCGATATATAATTTTAAAAAGTAAAAAATACATTTAATAATAATTCAGTTTATTTATTTCTAGGCCTTACATGTCCATTACTGCTATTTCTAGAATCATCCTCTTTACTAGAATTAAAAATGGTCAGATTTTTTACGCAATCTTTTGCATCTAACCAATCCTTAAAAAGGGTTCATATTTTTACTGTCTTTATGTTATCCTATTTCTTTTTTTGTCAACCTCCGGCACCGAAGGCTAACTCCATTGACACCGCACTGGAGTGGATGGTTTCGGTATCGCCTATGATGCATGCAAGCTATACATTGCATGCAAATTGTGGTAAACACAACCTTTCATTTCTTCTGTGCTATCGGTCATCCTTATGTTGTACTTTAAGACATATGTATATCCCACCTAAATTTATATGAGAGTTCATAATTGTGATGAGACAAATTGGTGTTAGAGGATTTCTCCAATAAATTCAAAATTTTTTCAAAAAAATATAGTTAAATATAAAATTAGTGAATATGTTATTTTTATTAATATTTATTTAAAATTATTTATTTAAAATTTATATAATAAGTACAATCAAGTTAGTAAATAATAATATTTGGCTTAATAATAGATTCTAAGTGATGTAATGGATACTTGTAAGTTCGTTAGTAAAATAAAATGTTTCTAAAAATATTTAGTTATTTCAATCATCTTCCAATCAATATCTATACTCGACTCAACCGTTGGGATATTTTGTTGTGGAAGATGGTTAAAACGGAACGAAAATGATACGTAGTCTCTAGCATATGGTACGTCGGGTTCCATCTTGTTGGCGGTCGATCTTTATCTTCTTATAATTTAACATGTTTTGTCTGTACGATGATTTCAATTTTTGCTCCCGAAAAGAAGATACTCTAATAAAAAGAATAACATTCTTTATTTTCTCCACCTCAGGAGAAATAAATTATAAAACATCCTTAACACAACGGTTAATAATATGACATGCGCATATTGTATGGAATAATTTACCATTTAAAATTAAAAAAATTGTGATTTAAATAAAAAATAGTAGAATTATTATTTAAAGTTATATCAAAAGTAATAGAAAAAAATCTTATTAAATATTCCAAATTCATTTATAATAGTATTAATTATTTTAGAAATTGTATAATTAATGTGTGATTGCTCAAAAACTTTAAAATCAATAATTTTTTTGTAAATTTTAATATTTAGAAATTCAATGTGTTGTAATACAAATATAAGATAAATTATTACCCGATGACCATACACTACTAGTTAAAGAAATATCATATTTTATTTGTTTGAATTCAGAAATTAATTCTTGTTTAAATTGTTAAAAAAGACGAATAACCTCATATTTAATAGTTTATTGGAACATTTTTACTTACCTGGGTTACAAGCATTTGTACATGTTCTATTCGAATTTGTAGCCTTCTATCATGAGAAAATGACTGATCGACTGAACTATATATTCCGTTAGTATCTCCCAATTTAGCTGCCGGCCATATTGAAAAACTTCTAACTCTGTATCACCTGAAAATATTACTTCAGTTTAAGTTGAGATAATTGTTGTTTCTCATATTTTTTCATGTATCGCTTCAAGTGTCCTTTACCCTTAGAATATTCAGATGTATAATCTTTTTTGCCTTTTTTACAAATGATTTTTTCCTAACTCTTAATTTAATCTCAAAAAGTTTCCACACATTATTGAAACATCTTTTAGGAGGTAGTTGGAATTAAAAGGAGTAATAGTGGTATTTTGCCTAGAATTAAATTGTGATTTTGATATTTCAAAACTACTATCAACGTGTGTAACCGATATGGTGGTATCAGAATAATTTTTCATATTTCTTCACTATTGAATTTAGAAAAATTATGTTCTATAATTAATAAAGAGTTTATAAAATGACAATAGTAATATATAAATTGCAGATAAAAATTAATAAAATTAATATAATATATCAATAAATATCACATTAATATCACTTTATACAGTGCCATTTGAATGTGCCCCCACCAAACATCCCCCCCTTGTAGTTGCTCCGCTTAATGATCATGTGACCATTTGAAGAAATGGTCACATGAACTTTTTAATAAAAAAATTCGTGCCGTGCCAAGCACTTTTGAATGTTATGGAGTGACCGATGTTGAGAACTTATTATTTTATTAGTCGAAGGTCATTAGCTGTTCTCTAAAGAGAGATTTTTCGTCATATGTTATTTCCTGGAAAGCCATTAATTTTCTTCACACGAAGACTTTTGGTTGTGTTTGCTAGATTTGTGATATTTGACCTCGAGTGACAAAGCTTGACTACAGGTATCTATGGTGCATTTTTCTTGAATATGCTCTACTCAAAAGGGGTATTGGTGTTTCTCTCTGTAGTGGGGATGTTTTCTATTATCCTATGATGTCACATTTTATGAGTCTAAACCTTTTATCTCAACGTATCTTCGTTGCATCCATTGCCTAGTATCCCTGTTGTTGATATTTTTATTTATAAGATTGTCTATAAGATAGGTTCTCTTATGACTTTGTCACTCATGTCTCCTTATTCTCTCATCTAGTCCTTATCAAGTGTTTGGTTTATCTAGTAGAATGAATCTTGAGTTGGCCTCTATTGAGCCGATTCTTCCATTGACAGAGGTTATTATTCCTGATCAGGAGATTAATTCAGACCTTCCAATTGCATTGAGGAAAGGTCATCGCATTGTGCTTAATATCTCCTGTCTGCTATATTATCATATGCTAAGGTTTCATCTTCTCAGTGAGCTTTTGTGTCTACTTTGGACTATATCGATGTACCTTGATCTGTATTCGAGAGAGCATAGAGGAGGAGATAGTTTCTTTTAAGCATACTCACATGTGGAATTTTGTATCTTTGCCTCTCATGAAGATACCCATCAGTTGTATATAGGTTTATACATTGAAAGTCAATTTGAATGGTTCTTTAGTTATTGGCAGCCTTACTGGCCTCTAGATATGCAAGTAGTTGTGGTAGTCAGCCCAACCTGTATAGTGGCTAATGGGCATGCTTAGCCACATGGGGTGGATCAAACTGACATTTTTTCTTCTGGCGTCAAGTTGACTTATGTTATGTTTCTCATTTTATTGGTTGCTATTTATTAGTGGTCTTCATATCAATTAGACATTAATAATTCCTTCTTGCATATTAATCTTTAAGAGCATGTTTATTTGAAGCAACTACCGGGGCTTGTTGTTTAAGGGGAGTTTGGATATGTTTGTCAACTTAAGAAGTTTTTGTGTTATTTGAAATAGTCCCCACGGGTTTTGGCTTGACAAGTTTAGTGAATTTGTTTGATTTTGGGCTCTGTGATAGCAGTCACTCTATGTTCTGTAGTCATTTTAGCGTTATGTGTATTCTTCTCATTGTATACATGATAGATATTGAGACTATTGGTAATCATATGTTGGTATTTGATATATGATATTGCTTCTTTAAAGTCAATTTTAGACTAAAGATGTCAAGAGTTTGTGTTATTTTGTTGGCATTGAGGTTGCTAGGTGCTATTGTGGTATCTTTGTTTTGCAAAAAAATACACTGTGAATTTAGTTTGAAAGATTGGTACGTTGGATTCAAATTTTTATGGTACTCCTATGGATTCAGTAATTTAGTTATCTCTAGATGATGGAAACATTTTTACAAAACCAAAAAGGTACCTATACTAGTTAATATGATTAATTACCTT
>JAOVVI020002311.1:0-21435 GCA_028571085.2 Nepenthes alata | reverse complement strand
GGTTATGATTGTTTCTATATAGCCAAAGGCCATACGGTATTATTCATGACCTGTTGGTGGGCTAACTATATATTATTTCATATAATTAGGATTAAATGTCACTTTTTTGACTTGTGAATATTAGGTTTGACCGTTAATTTACAAAAAAATATATTAGGACTTATCTGAATATATTCTATCAATTTTCTACAATCGTCAAAATTAAAAACTCTACACAAAATACGAATATACACTTATTTTTTTATGCTGGAGAAATTAATTTCTTTCATCAAACTCAAAGTAGAATTTTCATTAATTTTCTTTCAAATAAAGAACATTGAGCAACAAATGTGTAACAATTGTTGACATGTACAAACTCTAGTGTGAAAATTAGTGACATATAAAACTATTTATGCTAAAATTTTAGAAATTTAGTATTGTTTATAAAATTTCATCAATTTCTTGCAAATGGAAAACATGCAGGAATAAATATGTAAAAATTGATGACATGTAGAAATATAAGTATGAATTTTAGTGACATGCTAGAATATTTATATAGAAATTTCAGTACTTAAATATGATTTGCTTAAATTTAAGACGTGGGTTTTATAAAATTTCATAAAATGTAAATAGATTTACATATATATAAAGTATAATTTGAGTAAGAAATTAACATATGTATGAGTATTTAAATAAGAAATGCTCAAATATTTTAGAGAAAAGGGCTTAGATGTACTTACCTTTATTTGGATTTATCAAAACTAGCTCGAATTCTCTTCAAATTCGCCTTTTCATTCCTTCTCTCTCTTCTTCTTTCTCTTTTCGTCTTCTTTTTCTCTCTCCTCTTAAAATCCGTACTATTTATAAGAAATTGGCGCATGTCTGTGGGTCACACGCGGCTCAAGCACAGAGGCAAAATCCGTGTTGTGCACAAGCGCTTAATAGGGATGCCAACATTCTGATCTAACACACACACGTGCGCCACTCTTGTGCACTTTAGACACGGGTATTTTGTCCAAAATATACTCATGCGTGGGTCAAACTCACGTAAGGAGCCACTCGGGCCTAACTCATTTCGGATAATAGTTAATATTTGATCCGAAGTCGTAATTAACCCTGAGAATTCATTGATTTAATCAAATTTAGGATTATTAAAATAATTTTTGGGATTTATATCTTACATTATGTTTACTTGATCTATTGCTGTGTACTGTCCCTAATCAGTTTTATTTAGAAAATCACTGTTAAGAATCTGTAATCAATGCCATAAGCTATAGCTCAAATGACATCGTCTGCCCCTTCTCTATTTTACTTGTGTTGAGTCAAGTCAAGACCAAAAGAGTATTAACGACCTGGTAATTCTTTTGCAATCATATGTTGGATTGTAGTTTTCTGTTACTGATTTCCAAAATAAAGGGTGTAAATGGCTGGGTTTGGGTTGTCCTTCAGCCCCTCTTTCTCTTATGTGAACTAGTATGCTAATCTGTGTAAGGTTTCTTATTCAAGAAAAATTCTATATGTATGCAGGTACTTTATGCCAAAGGTTCCTATTATTTGCTATCTGGTTTTCCACTTTTGAAGACCTAGTGGCTCTTCAAATTCTCGATGAACAAAATCATTTTTCTTCGAAGCCTGAGGTTGCTAAGTCACCTAGTTATGCGCTTTTTGATCCAATAGAGATATCGCCTGCCGTCATTCCACATTATCCAGTTCCCATGTCACCTTTGCCTCCATTGTATCCTACATTTCCAACAACATATGATCCCATTTTGAGTGGAAAGTGCCCTGTAAATTTTTCTGCCATCTCAAGTATCTTGGACAGAACAGCTTCTGATTGTTCCCAACCCTTTGCAGCACTGGTAGGAAATGTTATTTGCTGTCCACAGTTTAGTAGTTTGCTCCACATCTTCCAGGGGTACTACAGTAGAAGTTCTGATGAATTGGTGTTGCAAGATGCTGTAGCTGATGATTGTTTTTCAGACATTATTAGAATACTGGCCAGCAGAGGGGCAAATAGCACAATACCTACACTTTGCTCACTAAATTCAACAAATATTACTGGGAGATCTTGTCCTGTGAAGGATGTACCCTCCTTTGAAAAAATGGTGAATACTAGCAAATTGTTGGAGGCCTGTGGCACTGTGGATCCTCTTAAGGAGTGCTGCAGACCTGTTTGCCAGCCTGCAATTGTAAATGCTGCACTACAGCTTTCAGCTGGTAAACTGGCTGTTAGCAGCAGCAAAAATATGTTTGCAGGAACTGTGAATGTCAATGCGATTAATGATTGTAAGATGGTGGTATATTCTTGGCTTTCCAAGAAACTTTCATTAGATGCTGCCAATTCTGCATTTCGAGTATTATCCGCTTGTAAAATCAACAGAGGTATGGTTTTTTTTTTTTTTTGTTCCTTTTGTTTTCTTTCAGTTTCACTAGTCTCCTAAATCCAATTTTATTTACCATTATCTTTAGTTAGAATGACCCTCTTGGGACCTCATGATGTATGAGAATTCATGCACTGGGCAATCCTTTTTGTTACATCTTTTGTTCCAAACTATATGCCCAATATCCATTTGGAAAATTATTATCTTATTTCTTTCTAGTCCTCCAGTTTTACGCTATACTATTAAAACATTTTTTAAAACTTGTAGACTTGTAGAAGAGAAATGACAATACTGGAAATTGTTGATCTACGCAGTGGAACTAAGTGTGCATTAATTCTTTCTCTTATTTTTGAGTTAAAACCTATACCATGGATTGATTCACGTAATAATGCACATAAAATACCTAAGAGAGCTGATCATGTTTGAGCAAGTTTCAATCATTGTGACTATTACAGGTGTATATGGTGGGTTCCTAAGGGATGCAATTTTACCCTAATCAACTGAATTATTGAGGAAGATTACTTGAAAAACGTTTTCAACCATGGTGTTTGATTCACCGAATACATTGTTATTATATCCTCTTTCATATATAGGCACAACCCTTGTTTTTCAAGTTTCTAATTCCTTGGAAAACTTCGTCCTGTACATGCTGGTTCATAAATTACTGACTGCACCAATCTTCGAAAATTCCATTTTTTTTGAACTATCAATTGTATTTCTACCTCGTGAAGCTTATTGTGAATTAATTTTGTGTCCTTAAATTATGGTTTTTCTGCATGGACATATAAATTAGGATAGACAGAGTATCGGTTGTAATTGCTGGTTGCCTTATTGAGAATTTTTTAGTTTATTTTTCTAGGATAGTGCAAATGTTAATTTTTCTACTTGTGTAGCTTATTGTTTTTAGTTATCGTGTTCTATTTTGCAAAGCATCTTTTTGATTGATTTATTTTCCATTTGACTCAATATAGATTCCATACCACCAATGTATCGATTGTTCTGACAGTTCATTTAAACATTCCATTATATTGCAAACATGTTAATTGCTATCCCTTAATCTTAAATCGATTATCTTGTTCCCTTCCCTGTTTTATTCCTCCTATTTGTTGTTTCATTTTACTAGTGCTTCTTGAGAAGTGAGTCCGTTATTATGGCTTTGATTATTATTCTTTTATCAACATAAGTAGATTAAAGGTGTGAACTCATAGCATATAACTTTTTCAATGAAAAAGAAGGAAATAGCATCACCCAATGACTTTAATGATTTATGGGCTTCATTGGAATGATCTCTCTGGCCTTGATGGGGAAAAAAAATGGTGAGTTTAAAAGAGCTGTTCGAGGAGACTAAGGCCTTGAATTGCAAAGTTGAGATGGATGTACATGTTGAGGAGGGACAAGGACTTTCTGGTTTTGGACAATAGTTCCTTACTTTCATTATCATTACTCTCTCCTTACCTTTTTTTTTTGGGTTGTAATTTATAACTCTTTTGATGGCAATGAATGATGACTTATCTTTTTTGCGATGAAAAGGAATCAATTTGATAGATCCTGCATTGGTTTTAAGAAAAGTGGGAACCGTCTGTGGATGGCTAGGCTTGTCCAACAACTGATACAAAGTTAGAGTTGCAAAATCATTTTCTGACACGGAATGGTTTTGAAAATTCAACACTCAAAGCATAAATCAGCAAGCAGGAATCAAAGAAGAAAATGGTTAAGGCATTCAGAAGGCTCACTAGCCATGTACATTATTGTCAGAAAGGGAAAGCTTTAGGGAGGGTCTGGCCTGTTATTTTTACTTATGGCGTCTGGTTGGTGACACAGAATGGGAGGGGGCATAATGATGAAAAGAAGAGGATGTTAGCAGGAAGAGAACTGAAAAAGTGGAGTGACAATATAGTATTGTTATAAGAGACAAAGTTAAAGGATGTATTTTTGAAAAGGTCTTGCATCTCGTGGTTCATATCAAAAGCTTGGCAGCTATAGTAGTGGAAAGTCAAGTACATGAGTTAGCCCCACCATCATGCTTTATCCGTTTACTCTTTGGTTGGCAGCATTCTAAGTCGTTGAGCTTTGGCATTGCATCCCTTTTTGTTTTGAAATAGTTGACTGCTAATTTGAGATAATAAATTTGCACCGGGGACTTGCTTTGGATTATATGTGACTCTAAAGTGGTGGAGAAGATGGATGAATTGTTGTTGATTATCACTTATTATAACTTTATTTTAATTGGTGTTACATGCCTTGTGCTCAAAGAACTAGTAGGGAGCTTGGGCTGTACTTACTTTTTCATGCAATATGGTTTTTCCCATCGATTGCTGGCGGTGATATCGATGAAGTTCTACAACTATCAGATAGGAGTAGTGATAGAGGAGTTTCTCATGCAATGGATGACATTAGAAGGCTTATTTCAGACTGATTTAATCAGTCTACCTGCAGATGGGATGGGGATTCCTGGCACAGAGAGGAGGAAGGTCCTTCAGGATATCGATTAAACTGGCATTTAATTTTGAGAATTCAATCAATGTTGAGGAGCATTTTCCCGGGTTGTTGCAATTAATTTTGAAGGATTTGAAACTGAGCATATGGCTTGTGTTGTTTTGGCTTCAAAACTGAAGATTACCAAGTCCATTTCAAGTACTAGAAATATAACTCTTTTGGAAATGCAGTAGACAAGAAGATGCAATTTAATAATCTGTTGATGGTGGCCATATTTAAGGTTTTAGAATGGGAAGAATAAATTCTTAGGAGGTTATGATTTCTCATCTTTTGTTCACCACAGACGTGTCCTTCGTGATGCCAATGATAGCAATTTGCTGAATGTGAGGTTTATTTTGCTGTCCGTGAAAGCTTGTTTTGTGTTACGAGATATGATTGAGTGGTCCAGGCATAATATTCAGACTGCATTGTAGTCCTCTATTTATGGAGAGTTCCAATCCCTTTATTTCTCTACAGTCACCTAATTCACATTCCTGTCCACAATAAATCAAATGCCAAGGGACACTGTTACATTGTTATGACAATGATAATCTTTTTTACTTTAAAGCATCTTTTAAGTTCTTATTTCTACTTTCTTGTTACGGAATGTACTGGTAAAAGTGAAGGTGAATTTAATTCAGTAAGGATTGCGGGAAATGTAGCTAATTGAGTGCACCTTGCTTCTATTTTGGATTGTTAATTACTTGTTTTCCCTCTTACATTTTTGGGCCTTCCTCTTGGTGCTAAGCGTAATGATGTGTCCATTTGGTATTTAGTTGTGAGTAAATTTTAAAATAGGCTCAATGCTTGGATAAAGAAAGCCTTTTAAGGGGTGAGCGGATAACCTTTATTCTGAGCAGATTAGCAGCTCTACCAACGTGTTCAGCAGATTAGTAGCTCTACCAACATGGGGATTCAAGCTTTATTTTGATAAATGGGATATTGTTTAGCGGCCTTTCTGGTTTGGTGTTAAAGGACTTAAAATTTTGCTTTTGGAGAAATAGAAATTGTAAGTTTGCCATTGAGAAAATCGCTTTGTAAAATGGGTTTTACTGCCATTTATGACTTGGGTTGCTTTGGTTGTTTTACTTTGACATCTAATAGAAGTTATAAGCTGGCTTGTGGAGAAAATGCAATACGTAATTTGTGGTCAATCTCAGTCTCCTAGGCTTTGGTATGATTAGTGAATTGGTGTGTCACCTCTGAAGAACAGTTTCAATGCCTTATTGGATGTGACTTTGACTAAAATGTTTCAGTTGAAAATTATATTTTAATTGAAGATAATACATTAGTTTGCAGCCTGAGGTTGATTTGTATTGCTGTTATTAAGGAGCCTATGCTTGAGTTTTTGGATCTTTCTTTATTGGCTTACCTTAATGTTTAACCCAGGGTGCCATTCCTGATTCTGCTATTCTATCTGGAGTACTATGATACGCTTGTCCAAGATGTCTCCGAAAGTTCTGTTTTTGGCTTTGGTGACTGCTTGGGTTAGCTGTTTATCGGTTGACAACTTGAAGCGAAAGGAATTTTAATTTGCAACATTGAACCATCATGAGTAAATGTTGGGCAAATTCAGTTCAGCTCCTGATTCTGCTATTCTATCTGGAGAACTATGATACGTTTGTCCAAGATGTCTCCAAAAGTTCCTTTTTTGGCTTTGGTGACTGCTTGGGTTAGCTGTCTATCGGTTGACAACTTGAAGCGAAAGGAATTTTAATTTGCAATATTGAACCTCATGAGTAAATGTTGGGCAAATTCAGTTCAGCTCCTGATCTTGCATTGGTCTGTTGCTCAGTTGTTGTAGCCAGCTGGGCCTATCTGAGTCTTATTTAAATATTTTGAATGAGTTATTGGTTCAGGAATGCTTTGGTAGGAGCAAATATTAGTGGTGAAAGGGGATATCTTGAAGCAACTGGCCAAGATGGTTTCTCCGTTGCTTTCTTTTAAGATTGTTGGAATTGGTGAAAGAGGATACATATTTCTATGATTTTAATCCATCTGGTCAAATTGTCTCTTCTTTGAATGCAACATTGACTAATTTTATCCTGAGGAAGGTGTAGAACACTAACATATATTTGGAGCTCAATATGAAATCCAATTTTCTTGCAAGACCCGTTTGGATAAGGGAACCTACAGAAATTGTTTTGAAGCAAGATTCTTGCATTAATCCTCTCCTAAACTAGAATTGTGGAGGTCGTAGAAAAGGGATTCAAAATGTCCCATCAATTGAGGGCTGCCAAAATGATTGGAGCAAGGGCTTTAGAGGAAAAAAAGGGCTAGGGTCTAGCTTTTATTTTTGCAAGGTGCCAATTAACAATGTTGCTGTAGTTTAACTAAACAAAAAGAGGAAAAGACTTAGTGGAAAACCTTATATATTTAGGGTTTAGAGGTATTCGCATATATAGTATAAAGACTATATATCATTACAAAAGTTTCTATTGGCAAATACTCTAAGCATATTCTAACAAGGCATATGCTAACAAGTCATATTCTGACAATCTATTTTAAGTTAGAGTATAGATGTTGATCATACCTAACTTTGATATAAATATCTTATGCTCTCTAGCTACGGACTTACTGAAAATATTTGCCAATCAGTCTTCAATCCTCACATGAATTTAGCTTTATTGGAGCTTCTCACATCCAAAATGTCAATATTACCTCTATATGGTTTGTGTTCATGGAATACTAAATTTGGATAACTTCTTGATTATTGCACAATAGCTAAGTAGGCCCAAAACTTTTACAATCAAGAGAATCAAATAATTGTTGAAGCTATGTCACTTTACATGTAACATGTGATAACAAACGATATTCTAATTCTGCACTTGATTTGGCTAGCATATTCTATTTCTTACATTTTTACAAGGTTGCCTCCGTTGAAGACACACTAGCCATTGGTAGAGTTCTGATCATACAAAGATCTATCAGGAAATTCCTCAACTCGAGTATGACTATGATCATTATAAAGTAAGCCTTATCTTAGTTTATTATGAAATATCTCATAATTTACATTACAACTTCCAATGATGAGCATTAGAGAAGACAAAAATTGGCTTACAATATTAGCGAAGAAAGTAATATCTGGACAAGTCAGGACGATATACTTGTGCTTACCAATTAGTCTCCAGTACTTTTTCGTTTCAATAAAGATCTTTCATTATTTGGAGATTACTTAATTTTTAGATTAATGGGTGCATCACAAGTTTTTAAATTCAACATACAAGTCGTTCGGAGCAAATCCACAATTCACTTTCTTTGCTTAAGAAAGATTCCACGACTTTACCAAGCAATCTCAATGCTAAGAAACACAAACTTTCGAAATCTTTAGTTTGAAATTGACTTTAAAAAAACAATTTCAAATTCATAATGCAGATAATATCACTTGTAGTTATCACAATATCATCCATATATATGACGAGAATAATCTACTAAGCACAAGAATGATAATAGTACACAAAGTGATCACTGTAATAATGGAGAATCCAAACTCAAACACAACTTCATTGAGCCAGCTAAGCTACACCCATGGGGATTGTTTCAAACCAAATGAAGACTTTTCAACCTACAAAGAAACTCTGACTTCCTTTAGCCAACAAATTTTGGTAATTACTCCAAATAAGATTTCTCTTGAAAATCACCATGCAAGGCATTCTAGACGTCCAATAAATGTAATGACCAATCATGAGTAGTAGTTAATAAAATGAGAAGCCAGATAGAGTCAACTTAGCGATAGGTGAAATTCTATAAGTATAGTCATCGCCATATGTCTTAGTGTACTTTTTAGCTACTCAGTGGGCTTTTAACTGAGTTAAAAAGTCATCTGGGTTGACTTTCACTGAGTATACCTATTCACAGCCAATAAGTTTCTTATTGGAGGGTAAAGAGACCAGATCCATGTGTGATTATGTTCAAGAGCAAGCATTGCTTCCTTCATCGCTACCTGCCAACCAAGATGAGACATAACATGATATAATTAAGGTACACTAAAAGAGTCTAGGGTGGACACAAAAGCATGCTGTAGAGATGAAAAACCATAATATGATAATGTAGACTCTGGTGACTCTTTCTCTATGCAATAAAAAGGTATGAATTGATCCCTTGATCAAGAATAATAATATATCTATATATGAAAGAACTAGCTTGGTAAGGCCTGATTTAGGATCTAGTTAGGAGAGGACCCTTAAAATGGACAAGGACCGCATACATGTGTATGAGAGATAGTTAGACAATGTGGCACATGGAACAAAGGCGAATGAGAATGTGACACAACCTCATGAACAATCTCCTAAACAAGAATATTGTCATTAGGAGAAATACTAGGTGGTGGACATGATAAAGACATTTCAGGATAAAAGAGTTGGGATTCATGAAATGTGATGTTACGGGATTTTAGAAAATGTCCCAACTTTAGATAAAATAGTGATACCCCTTCTGAATATGAGTATATCTAAGAAAAATATACTGAATGATTTGTGATCATGTTTAGTCACTTGGGGCCGGATATCACTAGCATAATAAAATTTGTGGGAAGAGGTGGTTATGGATTTATGGGAAATACAACATGATAATGAATCCCCGATTAAGAACAACACAGGCATTCGATCAATAAGGTAACAAGCTATTAATGTTGCCATACTCAAAATATTTTTGGAATTTCCATTTGATATAAAAGAGTTCTAGTAACTCCCATCAAATGCCTATTTTTTATTTTGGCCAGGCCATTCTATTATGGGATACTGGGACATGATTACTCATGAAAAATCCTGTGATAGGACATGAAAGACAAAAAAGACAAAAAAAATATTCACAGGCATGACCACTTCATATGATACTAACAGATAAAAAAATTTGAGCCTTAATTTTAGCACAAAATGCGCAACAAATAGAATATAATTCAAAATGATTTTCATCATGTATAATTAGGTACCTTGTGAATAATCATTAACAAAATTGGTAAAATAACAAAGTCCCAATTTAGATGAAATAGGACAAGGTCCCTAGACACTTGGGTGAACTAAATCAAAAGGAGCATATGCATTTGTATTAATACAAAAAGAATATGACCTGTGATGGTATTTAGCAAAGTGATAATCATACAACTGATCAAACGAGATGTGCATCGTAATTATGATTTACAAAATAAATTAGTAACAAAATTAAGATTTGGACATAGCCTTTTCATACTAGATAGAGAAGGTTGACCCAGCCAACAATGAATTTTAAGCATAGTAGTAACAATAGAGCAAACAATGGAAGTTGGTTCTGCTTGTAGCTAGTAGAGCCTCACAACACCCGCCAACTTCTAGCAATAAATCTGTGTCACAGATCATGAAATTCATAATGAGTGGGAAAAAACACTGCTCTATAGTGATTCTTTTGAGTGAGCCTATTCACAGGTACATATTAAATAGAAAATCTGGCAAGTATAACACCAAAGAGAGATATAATGCTGGGGTTAATTTGACAGTATACCAAGTCATTCAACTTTCGCAGAAAAGCCATTAGTCACAGGTGTGTTGAGCACATTAGAGCATAATTTAAAATTAGGTGAGATAGTTGTGACTTTAGTCATGTGATCTGAAACACTATAATCAGTTATCCACTCCCAAGGAGATGCTAAAGGTAGACAACGGGATTAACCACCGAAGAATAATAGATGTAGACATAGAAACTTGATATGCAAGTGTGAATGTTCCTTCTTAGATATGGCAACAAGCCGCATTGGGATGGTTGTGGGTTAGCCATGTAGATTCCAATACTTATTTTGGGTATGCTCAATCTTACCACAATAGAAAAAGTAAGTTTTTTTTTATAATTGTCTCTTCCATCACTTAAAGAATCATCCGTAAGAGTCAACTAACACAATTATCACAAAAGAAGAATTACTGATCTAATCAAACAGAGCACTATTGCCCTAAAATGAAAGTTACCAGATGTGGCTTTATTGCAACCAAATGCGGCTCTAAGGCATCACCGTGGAGACACCAAATTGAAGAAACAAATGAACAGAGCACTTCCTCTTACACCTACTAGAAGGAACCCCCAAATTGAACATCAAACCATGAAGAATGTCCTTCAGAAGAAGGAATTATACAAACATAATCCCCCAAATGAAATGGAAGAATTATCCACCAAAATTGAACAAAAAATTACCAAATCAAATGAAGAACATGGCACAAAATCGCGATATGGAATTGAGAACAAAACCACAATATTTCTTGATTCATCATTCGAGCAGCCGTTTCAGGTGACAGCAACCACCAATCACGTGGGAAATCAGACTGAAAAACCCTTAATTTTTCAAATCTTGCAAAATTGTAAAAAATGAAGGTTTAATTAGCTTCAATTAATGAAACTGATATGGGGCTTTGAATCAACTAGGTGAGACACATTGATTGCCAGAGAGAACAATCACGACGGTGGCAGGTTGGCACCTGGCAGAGTTGGTGATTAATTCTCTGGCACCAAAGAGGATGAAGCTTCGTGGAAAACTCTGCACATTTAGGGTTTGGATTTATTCATATATATAATCACGGATGTGTTCCTAAGAAGCTATTCAAGCATAGTGGCATTGAGTAGCAAAGATAGCCAAGGAAATACAGATACTACACACACACACACACATGCATATGTCCACACACTCACATATAGAAGCTTATTTTACAAGAAATACAAAGATTACAATACCATTAGGAAAAGCATATACTAGCATATATCCTAAGCATATCCTTTAAGCGTATTCTAACAATCATATTCTATAAAGATATAGTCTAACGAGGCATATTCTAACAGAGGGCTTAGAAGATTTTCGTCTGGTTAAATTTGATATTAAAGTGAGGTTTATACTTTGTTCTAATGACCTGCACCCATATATCTTGGTAATATCACAAGTACAATTGTGTAAATTTTTTTATATTACCAACATACTTAAATTGGCAACCCCCTTTATTAAGTCTCTATGGATACCATGCTGTTAAAATGCAGTGGTAGACTAGCTGTTTAAGGATATGCTGGACTTGCATCTGTCCTTGTTTTGCGTCTTCTGAAAACTAAACAAAAGCACAAAGCTATTTGTTGTCATTTCATGTCTTCTGAAATGAGATGAAAACCTCAAATACCAAGTCTTGGTGCTATTGACTGAGGTATTAAGTCTGTTTATTTTAATGGGAGGCATGCATTTTTTTTTCTGGCTTTGTACTGATGCTATCACTGTGGCCTTTTTGTGTATATCAGATAAATAGACTGTTGATTTATACTGAATCTTTGGAATGCAGTTTGCCCCTTAGATTTTAGGCATCCATCAGAAGTAGTTAAAGCATGCAGTAACGTGGCCTCTCCAAGTACTTCCTGCTGTAGCTCCTTAAATACCTACATTGGTGGAATACAGAAGCAAATGCTTATTACGAATAAGCAAGCGATAATCTGTGCAGCAATATTTGCATCCATATTACAGAATGCTGGTGTTATGACAAACATTTATCAACTTTGCGATGTAGATTTAAAAGATTTCACTCTCCAAGGTGCACATTCATTTCTTTTGCCTTTCTCATCATTTGCTTATTGTTCCATTATCTCTAACATGTGATTCTATTTTGGGTGCATTGCTTGGCACTGAAACAGCATTCGGACAACAAGGTTTGTGTTAATCTCATCTGCACTAGTGTTGTGAATCTGCTATTTGTTTTCTCATGTTTTATTTGTTTACTATACATTTGGCTGCCAAAGCAATGTATGTCTGTGAGACTGTCCACACTGCACATTTAAGGGAAAATCACCTAATTTTCACCAAGTTCTCCTTAACTGAGAACGGACAAGGGTAAAATTACTTGGTTGCAAAGCCCTTGACTACTATGGTTTTCATTCCTTCTGCTCCTATTAAGTTCCTCATTAGTCCAGGTTCTGATTTATACAAAATGCAGGGTGTCTCCTACGAAGCTTACCAGCGGATGTGGTGTTTGATAACTCATCAGGGTATAGTTTTACATGTGACTTGAGTGACAATACTGATGCTCCATGGCCCTCATCATCTTCAATGTCATCCTTTTCTCTGTGTGCAGGTAACTTCAGTGCCTCTTGACATTTACCTAAGCTTATTTTCATAAATTTTCCTACCTTCTTGGCTTCTCTCTCTCCTTTGGGGAAGAGAGAAAAGGTTCAAATCATCAGGACACACATTATCCTTCTGTTATACTTGTGGTGAAAGGTAGCTTCTTATAGTGCATTGCAGTGAGAGTTCAACTTGAGACCAAGAACTCATGTCTCTTGAGACCAACTTTTAGAGTGTCTCCTTAGGGTATGAACAGTTACTATTTACATATGTTACACTAACTGCAGTTTGCTGATCCATTGCGTTCAATGTATGCAGAGAAGTCAATAGCTGCACTACCGGCATTGAATTCCTCCGGAAATCCTGGTACTTACAATCACCTTTGTCAGTTAATTGTGCCTCTTTTTTTAATTGTACTGTGTTTAAACAACACGACATGCAAGATATCGTAATCCTGCCTCATGTTTTTATTGAAGCAGTAAAAGATAAATTGATTTGCCAATAAGCACAGCGAATAAAACATTGGTGTGTGGTTGGATTTATTTGGAAGTCACAAACACAAATAAATTGGCAACAGGAGAAGTCTGAATTTGCAGTTCACTGTTCTCCGTTTCAAGGTTAAATTGCTCTGCTTCCTCAGAAGGCTAAGTAGGAATATTGTATAGCCAAGTCTGTGGCTTGTATAATGCCAGTGGCTCATATCGCAGCTGTTGGCATGCAAGGCCCTGCTATTCATTTGCTAAAATGGGTCTGGTATATTCTCCCTTGCCTGATATCTTAGCTATGTTAATCTAACATGTAATATACATATACAAATGCATACATAATCTAATCTATTATTTTGCTACCATGCCTCAGTATGACACCTGGGAATTTTCTACTTAGATTTTTTCTTGTTTAGACCATATTGCAAATCCTTAGTGCATTCAATATAATGACCCTAGGATTTTTCTATTCTGCTAGACCGAATTAAAGTTTAGGATTCATCTTATTACAAATATTCATGTTTTCTAAGCAAGTAATTCACACAAGGGAGAGAATTTGGTATGGTCAGATTAGCTTAAGGTGATTATCTGTATCATAGGAGTGACAAAATGGATTGTGTTATGAAATGACTAGGAGATTATTTTCATAATTAGAATTAGGATAGATTTAGAAGGTGAAGAATGAAATTAAGCATGAGAAGAGAAGACTTTAGATGATAATAGACGTGACAAAGATTGGAATTAGACAAAGGGAGGGATCCATTGCTTAACAATGAAGACAATTCATTTCGGATGAAATTAAGCATGAGAAGAGAAGACTTTAGATGATAATAGACGTGATAAAGACTGGAATTAGACAAAGGGAGGGATCCATTGCTTAACAATGAAGACAACTCATTTCATTCATTTGTACTCATCACACACAGCTAACTCCTTTATAGAATAATTAGATTAATATCCACCACACATACTCTTAACACAATCACTTAATAGCGACACCTTGCTAACTAACTAACCACACTAACTACAACCACACATAATAACAACTAACTGGCTGACTAATTGATGATCTATCATAAGATTAATTATCCACTAGGATCAACTTGGCTAGCCCCCAATGGTAATGTGGCCATGCACATGTCATTTCGTGACAGGTTAGTTTAGTTGGATTACTTTTTTGAGGGGGTGGGGGATGGGAAGCTAGGCAGGATGGATTAATTTGAAGCGTTTGGTAGGGATTTCATAACCCAGCATAGCTCAACTATGTTTCTTTGGGATCAGGTAGGCCAAATGGGCCTGCATCTATCTGTGAAAATGTGTATTATTTGAAATAAAAAACTGAAATACTTCATAGTGGACCAGCCAGGCCAACAATAAAAAAAATATGTAACCAATCCTGGCATTCATCCAGTGGGTCCAGATAGTGAGAAGATACAAATCCAAGTTCCTTATCCCATATTAATCCCTAATTGGAGTATATACTAGTTAACGTTGCTTGTGTTTCTTGGAATTCCCCACTTTAAATCATAGAGACAGCCTCAACAATTCAGAGATAAGGCTGCATTATGGGAAGATGTGTTGAGCAGCCCCACTAGTGCTTGTTATTGGGCATGCCTCTGTTCATCTGTTTTCTGTTTTTTGGCTGAAGTTGCTTGTGTTTGGTTGGAGTCCCAGATCTTCTCCTGTAACTTTTAACTATGAAATGAATGAATCATGATTGACCAGCCAAAAAAAATAAAATAAAATAAAACAAAAGGCAAAGCTTATTACTTTTAATGGTAATTCTCCATAATTATCTGCTTTTGGCACATATTTTTCAATCGTTCTCAATGGTAAACATAGTGCTGAAAAAATTTCAAGGGCAATGCTTTTTATAGTTGCGGACTGTGTTTTCTGATAAGCAGTAGATATGCTGGTGGCTAACGCACTTATTCTTAATTTTGACAGGCAGCTTCAACGGTGGATTCAAAATCGTCGTGTCTATCGTTTCACTGTTTGTATTCGTTGTAGTTTTGTGTTGAAAAGATTGTAGTTCAATTAGGGTTTGAGATGATGGGTTTGATTTGGAGGAATTTAGTTCGTGGCTAGGTTTGATTTGTATCTCTCCCCTCCCTCATGTATAATATAATAGCAGCTGCTCTTCTGGTTAGTCTATTCATTTTTTGTGTTCCCGTGTGGTAGATTTTATTTTCCCCTTTAAGTGACGGCGAGCCAAGCATATTTCTTGAGCTCCAAAAATTGCTATGTTCTCTCTTTTTTTTTGTTTAATTTTTTTTCCCTTTTTGGTTTTAGAAAGAAATTTAAAGAAAAAAGTAAGAAAAAAAAAGAAAAATTAACCTTATCCTTCTATCATTTGTACTTATTGTTTGAGTTGAGCTAATTTCGTATTCACATTTGATTTGAGCTACGTACTCACAAAAAAAATATAAAAAAGAAAAAAGAATCAATCTTACTAATTAAGACTTCTCATATCGAGTTCATACATTTTAAGCTCTAATAATGTTATATCAATATAAGTTGACATTAATTTCATAATTTGATGCCATATTGTGCTTAATTTGATAAGAAAAATATTAATTTGTTAAAGTTGAGCTAACTCTGTGAGGAAATCAAAAATATTTTTATTGAAGGACGAGAACAAAACTAACTGGATATTATTGAGCAAGAAATATCAGCGCTTTGATGCTTGCTTTAAAGGCTACCCCTTGCTAAATTCTGAACCCAGGGAGGCAGTCGCGGAAGATGTAAGTATTGAATTGTTGATTTTGCTGGTCCATCATGATGATTAAGAAACAGACGAAGAAGGGACGATGCTGCATGAAGAAGTTGAAGACCCTGATGCAAAGAGAAGATGAAGCAACGATCACAGAAGAACTCGTAAGGTCAATAGCCATGTTTGTTTTCTATTCCGTAAATTATCAGCTTGATGAGGTGTACAGGCAGGCTGTTATATGCAGCGTGTGTAGAGGAGTTTGCTAGGAGATTCTGTTGAGCGTATGTCGGTTTATTGAGAGAGCCTCTATGTAATAATCAACAGAGAAAAAAACTTACCAGAAATCAAAATCAGGACTTGATTTATCTTCTTCTCTTCCTTCCATCTTTTCCTTCCTCCTCTCTGTTCTGCATGCTATTGATATTCAAGTCTACGTGCATGCTTCACTGATTTCTCTTCATTGTATCAGAGCACAGCTAATAAAACATCGCTGAAGCTGAGACGTAATTGGTTGGCTCGCAGAAATGCTAGTCCTTCCTGTCGATTTATAGACTTTTGAGACCCATTCAATCCATATCAAACAGAGAATGGGGATAACCCAGCTATCAGCCTTGTTACCGATCTTACCGTCAACAATTATGCTAGTTGTTACCGATCAGATCCTTGCGAGCTAAGAATAAATTGGGATTTGTCTATGGAACTATCCTCGGGATCAGCTGCAGGACCTGTGGGAAAGGTGTAATAGTGATTTGGTGGTTTCTTGGCTGCAAAACTCTGTAAGCAGCTCGGTGAAGTCTATCCTCATTTTTGTTGATGATGCTCATGAATTATGGTTGCAACTAAGAGATCAAATTACACAATAAAATGGTTCAAGAATTTTTTTAGCTCAGGAAGGAATTGGCTGGCCTAACACAAAATCAAGACTCCATGGGAAATTACTACGGGAAACTCGAAGGACTATGGATGAAATTTCAGTCTACAATCCAATTCCCTAGTGTCGTGATACCAAAGAGATTGCATAATTTAGTTCCTAATGGGACTAAATGAAGCTTTTTTCCAACACGAGAGATCAAATAATGCTGATTGAACCCTTATCACCTATAAACAAGGTGTTCTCCATGGTCCAGCAACAAGACACGCAACATTGAATGGTTACAAATCTTCCTAGTACATGAACTATGACCATGATCACCAAGAGGAATTTCATTTCATGCAAACCTACGTACACAGCTGGACAGAGGAAATAAAAGCCATTTTGCACTCATTGCAGGATCAAAGGCCACATGATTGAAAATTGCTTCTAGATAGGGAATGCGGATCCACCAAAATGTAGACATTGCAACATGACTGGACATACAGCCGAAAAATGCTACTGGCTTCATGGCTATCCTCCTACACACAAGCTTCACAGTAAAGTCAGAATTCTTAGTATTCGCGCTAACCAGTCCACTGATCACCCAACTGTAGAGGAGAAGGTGCAGATCAACGAAGTGTTGCACTCACCAAAAGCCAATATCTGCAACTCCTCAATTTATTTCAACCAGAAAGCCCAAGTACAGCACTGTCCACATCTAGCCAGGGACATGTGACCATTTAACAGACTGTCAGTAATTTCAATATGTCTGGTATATCTAACCGTTTCTCTATTGATGTGCATAAAGGGCTGAGGCCTGGTGAGATGCCATGGATCTTTGATACCGATGCAACATCTCATATGATCTGTTGCTCTTCTTTATTTTTCTCTGTGACAACAATGGTAGCATCCATTATAAAGCAGTCTAATGGGAATGATGTCCCTGTTACTCATGTGGGAACTGCCAGATTCACAAAGAAAGTGGTGTAGGAAAAATATTTTATGCATTCCTTCCTTATCTTCAACCTAATTTCTGCTAAAAGAATTATTGAGACTCTGTTATGTTGCCTTATCTTCTTCTCTCATTTCTGTTTTCAGGACCTAGCATCAAGGGTTGATTGTACCACCTTCTAAATGTTGAAGTCTCCAACACAACACTTGTGAATGCTGTCTCTAAATTCTCTAGCAAAGACTTCCCAGTAGCTTCTATTATGGACACATCAAAGAAGGCTCACGGGCCTTAAGGATGTTAACAAAAATTTGATTGTTCATGGCTTGACTTGCTTGAAGAAGAGAAGATAGAGAATAGCCCAATTAGCATACCATTCCATCAAGCCTTGAAGTCTAATTTGTGAATACTGGACTCTAACAATGATATCTTACAGATCCTATGGAAAATGAAAATCAATCTTCCTCTCTTATACGTGATTAAGTAGGTTTCAACCTATGCAAGAGTTCTTAAGAATTTATTCACTATGAAAAAAAAGTATAATATTAAAAAAAACTACTTTTCTAATAGAATTAATTGGTACCTTAATTGAATCGAAAATCTTGCCTAAGTACAAGGACCTTGAACACCCCACAATTTCTTCTATTGTTAGGGAATATGAGTTTGCATAGGCCTTGATAGATTTAGGAGATAGTGTTAATCTCATACCATATTCAGTTCACTTGGGATGGGGATTGGAGAAAATGATCAAACCCACATATGTGGTACTATAGTTAGTAGATATGTTTGTCAAGAGATTGAGAATAATAATTGAAGATGCGTTGGTCCAAATTGATAAATTTTATGATCTTGTTGATTTCTTGACTTTAGATTACATTTTATTGTTAAGTTTAATTCCATGATCCCTATTGTTTTGGGTAAACTTTTCCTTGCTGGTCAGTGCTCTTGTCAATTGCAAGAATGGGCTGACGAAGTTATCAATTAGGAACAGGACCATTGAGTTTGACATTTTTCACATTGGATGATAGTTACCAGAAGAAGAGTGCAATTGGACATGTTGAATAGATGTTCTTACAAAGGAGGAAGTTGCTGCAATAGACAATTTTGACCCTTTTAAATTGTATATATATATATTATAATGTTAAAAAAAGATAAAATAAGAGGCAGTGTCGTCGGGTAGAAGCAGAAGGAAAGGAAAAGAGGGAAGGAAGAGAGAGGGGAGAGAACGAGAAGGGAGCTATGTCGGTGATGGCATGGTGAGGAGGTGACACCAGGAAGGCTGATAACAGCAGTAGGAGGCAAAGACGACAGCCGTATGAGCACGACTCTATTAATATTTTTGATTCTAATAAGTATGTTAATACTTTTACAATTTTTGACAAACGTTAGAAATATAAAAAACTGACATGATAATTAGATTCGATGAGCTACCCAATTTATATGAAAATTCCAGACCTTCAAGGGTTGAAGCCTCCAAATAGGAGTTAAAACCATTGTCTAAGGATCTAAAGCATGTATTTCTAGGATCAAGTGATACCTTTTCAATTATAATTTCCCCTGAATTAAACGAATTTCAAGTAGCCCAGCTTAATCAAATTATGAATAAGCATAAATCTACTACTGGATGGACTATACTAGATCTTAAGGGCATAAATCCTCTAGTTTGCTGTCATATATTAATTTGGAGAAAGGAGCTCAAGCCCATAGTGTTGGCTTTTCGCCGGACAGAATGACACACAGTGAAGGGAAAGAGGAAGAAGAAGTACACGCAGATTTACGTGGAAACCATTATGAACCAAGGGAAAACCACGGGAGTAGAGTCGACAGCAAATTCACTATATGAAATCGGTTACAAACCTCCAAGATGAAGTATCCGCTACACACTCGAGAATAATAAAGAAAAACCTCCCCAGAGTAAACGAAAAATACTCTACTCTTTTACTCTCTGTTTTTCTTTCTTCTCCTTCTCACTGGTGGTGCACTCCTCTCTTGTTCCCTCACAACTCCTTTGCTCAAACTCTCAGCACTGCAAAAAAAAACTGCTCAAATCTGGGACAATATTCCATATATATAAAAGGACACAATCCGTCATTTCCAACAATAAGAATATATGCCCTGTCCAAAACAAACAGCTCCTGCATAACCGTCTGATATCACGATCTCCAGAAAATCTACTGAGCTGGCGTTGTCCTGAATTGCCTGGCGGACGTCCAACCGTTGGCCGTCCACGTTCTCCACGAGCTATCCGGTCAACTCTCCTGTTGACCGTCTTCTGCTGCTATCCGGAGAACTCAACCGTTTTTCACAGCCATCCGGTCAACTCTCCTATTGACCGTCTTCTGTTGCTATCCGGAGAACTCAACCGTTTTCCGCCTTCCAGCTATCCAGAGAACTTCACCGTTCTCCGCCTTCCAATCAACTCTCCTGTTGACCGTCTTGCCTTTCAGCCGGTCAACGAAGGCAAGCCGGTCAACATACGTTGACCGGCTAAGGCACCCCGATAACAAACTAGTTTGTTTAAACACCCACAAGGGAGTGACCATATTCCAACACATAGAGAGCCCCCACGTAGTCTTAACCCTACCATGAAAAGTTTTGTAAAAAATGAAGTGTTAAAATTGTCAGATTCAAGCATTATCTACCCAATTTTTGGCAGTAAATAGGTTAGTCTTATATAGGTGATCCCTAAAAGGATGATGCTACCGTAACAAAAAAATGAAAAGGGAGAATTAGTTTCCCCTGAAGTTGTTATTGGATGGTAACAGTGCATTGACTATAGAAATTAAATGCCACCTTCTGTAATGATCGTTTTCTTATCCCCTTTATTGCCAAATCATATAGAGAGCGACACATCATCCATTTTATTGATTTGTTGATAGTTATTCTAGGTACTACTAAATAAAAATTGCTTTAGAAGACTAGTATAAGACCATTTTTATCTGCCCCTTTGGCATATATGCTTTTCAAAGAATGCTATTTAGATTATGTAATACCCCTGTCATCTTTTAGAGGTGCATGATGAATATTTTTGGTGACATGGTTGAAAATTTTATGGATGTTTTCATGGTTGATTTGCTATTTTAGCACTCTTTTGATACTATTTTGATGAATTTGAAAAATGTGTGGCTGGTTATGAAAAGAAGAACCTTGTGTTAAATTGGGGGAATGCCATTTCATGATATTTTTGGACATTATGTTGGGCCACATTGTTTCCTTAGGGTGGATAGGGATCAATTAATCTGAAATTGAATTAATTTTTAATCTACGTGACTTTAAAATTTTTAGAAATATTAAGTCATTTTTAGATTACATTAGTTTCAATGGAAGGCTCATATAAAATGTTTCAACAATATTCAAACCTTCGTATAACCTTCTATAATAAAATGCTCCTTTTGAGTGGACATCGGCATATCAAAAAGCATTCAAAATGCTAACCTATAAGCTTATGTCCGCTCCAATAATGCAACCTTTGGATTGGAGCTTACCTTTTAAAATCATGTGTGAGACTAATAATTATACAATTAGAGTAATCTCATATCAAAGAATAGAT
>JAOVVI020002310.1:5605-21436 GCA_028571085.2 Nepenthes alata | reverse complement strand
GCCTTTAAGGCCACTTCGGCTTCATTTCTCATAATGCACTCCGGCTTCAAGGCCACTTCGGCCTCCTCATGCTTTCCGGTCAACATTCGTTGACCGGATTATACTTTCCTTCATACCTTCCGGTCAACGTGCGTTGACCAATTTTTGCCTTTTCCCAACTTTCCGGTCAACATGCGTTGACCGGGCAACCCTCAATTTTCCTGGATCCCTTGATTACTTCAATTTTCCTAGATCCCTTGATCACATTTGCTCGATAATCAAGATTTTCTATGTTTTAGAATCTGGGTCGTCACACCAAGAATTCAGCAAAATTCAAAACCGGCAACATTCACCAAACCGTCAATCTTCTTTTTTTTTTTTGAGAACCTGAGGTGTCATGACTATAAATACATAATTTCTATCCAAAACATTAGTTATTTATATTCACTAATATGAAACTCCAAAAGATTTCAAGAGATTTTAGGATTCCCTAAGGCTTCTTTAATTAAGTCTTTTCTTTACTGTTGCTCATCAAGCAGCAGCTCTGCTGTGTCATTTAGATGGGGCAAAAACAAACAGGGTGAACTAAAATCCAGCAAGGTACCATAAAAGTATGCAAGTGTAATTTTCATACAAAATAGAGGAAAAGCTATGGGATTATCAAAGAACAAAATACACATGGAAAAAGTGAGAAAAGTATTAATGGTTATAAGAACATATCGGAAATCATAAGTCAATTTCAAACGTCACTTATTCTTCAAATTCAACTTTATTATCCGAAGAGACCAAAACTAGTAGACCCTACTAGCCGATGGAGTGAATAATTGAGGATATATTGTATTGACTCAACAAAATCCAATGCCAAAATTCAAAGGTTCTCATTTCTCAAAATTTAAAGTTTAAAAGTTTCTATCATCCCAATTTAACGCCCCAAGGAGAGGCAGACTGCGTAACAATCCATGGATGGAGCTATCCTCAATTATTATCGTAACGTTTTAAGGCATGTCGGAGAATCTTACCTAATTGTACGACTGTCGTAGGTCCAATTTTTTACTAATTTACTTAACTGAAGGTATCCTTATTCTTATTTCTTTATTCTTAAATTATCATGCCTCAACGGCCAATTCAAACACTTTCAAATAATCTTTCAGATAGTTCTGAATTCTCTCAGAGATTTTAATAGTATAGCCTTTTCAAAATTTCAAACAAAAATCATCCAGCAAGCTTAACAATAGATCAAATAATATTTTCATCACATTTCTAAAAATTTTAGAACCAAACGTCCCCAAATTTTTGAGTTAGTGTTTGGGGCAAACTGTTCGGATATAAATCGAACACAAAACATGAGCCAAACAACAAAATCGAAGCTACAATTCATAATAATTATGCATAAACACAAAATCTAGGCGTAAAATCATAAGAAACATGCATTATTTGTAACAAAACTTAGGGAATGAGGGTTTTAGAGTATAAATGTCAAAATGGAGATATTAAAAAATGGTAAAAATGGAAAACAAAGTTTGAGGTACACTTGCCTTACCCTAATTTATCATTTTTCTTACTCTGATCAGACCAAAAGCGGCCAAAATCTCCTTCTCTATTGGGATCATTCTCGTGAAGAAGTTCTTGTGAACAGAGCACGAATGTGCTGGTTCCTTTTGGAAACGAATGCCGGTCAACAATATTGACCGGCTGAACGATCAATAAAATGTTGACCGGATTGGCAGTCAACAATATGTTGACCGGTCTTGTGGAGAATGCAAAGGGCCAACTGCTGGCCGCCCGCCTGGCAATTCAAAACGACGCCAACTCAGTAGATTTTTCTGGAGATACATGATCTCAGACGGTTATGCAGGAGCAATTTTTTAGACAAAGCATATTCTATCCTTGTCTGTTAAGGATATTGCCCAGATCTTTTGGTGGGCAGTTATTGATATTAAAAGGTAAGTTCTGTAACTTGCTATATGTGTGTGAAAAGAGAGATATACATAGAGAGAAATAGAGATAGATAAAAACTATGAAGATAGGAGAAACTGTAAGCAATCGTGTGAGTGTTTTGCTATTGCTCTGTTCTTCAATTCTTTTTGCTCTCTACTGTGTGACAGAGAAAATTGTTCCCAAATCTCTCTTATAGTGAAACACATTCAGTGGACGGATTGTCCATTGGTTTTTTCCTTAGTTGAAAAGGATTTTTCACGTAAAATACTTGTGTTCATTATTTCTTCTTCATTCATATTTCTTACTATCTTGTTTAATCGGAAAAGTAGTACACCCTCTTTCCCAACAAGTGGTATCAGAGACAGGTTACATACTCCGTCTTAATGGCATCCTCGTCGTCAAAGAATCTGTCATTCAGCGTTGAGGAGTTTAACAGGCCGGACAACTTCATTCTCTCGCAAGAGAAGGTAAAGAACATTCTAACGAGAGCGGGGACAATGAAGGCGTTGAAGAAGAAGGACGACAAGCCTGTAAATCTAACTGATGATGAATGGCAAGATAAGAGAGATTTTACAAACTGTGCCATCAAGTTGTGCCTGGCGGACAACACTCTCCAAGAAGTCCTTGACATAACTGATCCGGCAGAGGTCTGGGAGAAGTTAGAGAGCCATTACAAATCTAAATCCTTGACGACGAAGCTTCATATTAAAAAGTAATTTTATGGCCTGCGATTGTCAGAGGGAGGGAGCTTTGAGAAGCACTTGGATGAGTTCAACCGGATATTGACGCAGATGTCCGCCCTTGACGAAGAAATCAAGGAGGAGGACAAGGCGTTGATCCTGCTGGCCTCCCTGCCGGCCTCTTTTGACCATATTGTTACAACATTATTGTTTGGCAAGGATACATTAAAGTTGGATGAGGTTATTGCTTCCCTGCTCATGAACGAGTCAAGAAAATCATAAGGGACCTCGACGTCTGAGGTACTTGTGACTGAATCAATGGAAAGAAGTAGAGGTCGTGGCCACAAGCAATGAGATAAAGCCCATAGCAAGTCAAGATCAAGGTATCAAAATCTTGAGTGTCACCACTGTGGCAAGAAAGGCCACATTAAAAAGCATTGCTTCAAATGGAAGCGGAAAAATACAAAAAGGGAGAAAGGTGACAGTGAACGGGTAGAGGAAAAGTCCTTCGTCTCAGTAGTCACAGCAGGCGGCCTCCTGCTGACTAGTGAATGAGACGTGACAAACATAACGGATGATGAGTTTGGCTGGAGAGTTGACTCCGGTGCCACCCTGCACGTCACGTCCAGAAGGCAGATATTCACATCCTATACCCCAGGAGACTTTGGAGAAATAAGGATAGGGAATGAAGGAACATCTCCGGTCGTAGGCAGGGGAGATGTCGTCCTGGTCACAAATAACGGGACGAAGCTGATGTTGAAAGATGTGCGTCATATCCCTGACATTCGGCTAAATGTCATCTCAGCCGGTTGCCTGGATGATAAAAGTTATTACAACACATTCTGTGAAGGCGAGTAGAAGCTAACAAGAGGGTCTCTTATTGTAGTAAGAGGAAAGAAGGCCTCCGGTCTATATGTAATGAAAGCCTATTCAGTGGCAGGAGATGTGAATGCCACAACCAGCATAAGACAATGGATCTGTGGCACAGAAGGCTAAGCCACATGAGTGATATAGGGCTGTCCTACTTGGCCAAGAAAGGCTTAATCACTAGAGTAAAGGAGGAAGGATAAAAATTGTGTTTTCATTACTTGGCTAAAAAGCAAATGAGAGTCTCATTTCATGGATACTCGTCTGGTCCAAAGGCAGAGTTCCTAGAACTTGTTCACATAAACATGTGTGGACCTTTCAGAGAAAAGTCTTTTGGTGGAGCCCAATACTTTGTTTCTTTCATTGACGACTGTTTAAGAAGGTTGTGGGTCTATCCACTGAAGACCAAGGATCATGTTCTTGGTATCTTTGAGCAGTTTCATGCTCTTGTGGAGCGTCAGACGGGAAAGAAGTTGAAGGCAGTCCGTAGTGACAACGGCGGCGAATACTTGGGACCTTTTGACGCCTACTGTCGGTCACATGGTATTAGGCACTAAAGGATACCACCAAAGACTCCACAGTTGAATGGAGTGGCAGAACGAATGAATCGTACGCTCTTGGAGAGAGTACGCTCTCTGAAGCAAAGTTTCATGCTTCGTTCTGGGTAGAAGCACTCCGGACGGCGGCCTACATTATCAATTGGTCGCCCAGTAAACCTCTGATTGGTGAAGTGGCGGAGAAGATATGGACGGGTAAGGAGTCGTTTTATGATCATTTACGAGTATTTGGATGCAAAGCATTCGTGCATGTCTCAAGAGACGAAAGGACAAAGCTAGAGCCAAAGACGATGCAGTGTATCTTTCTGGGCTACGGGGAATATTAACTGGGCTATTGGTTCTATGATCCAGCTACCAGAAAACTCGTCTGATCTAGGGACGTAACTTTTGTTAAAAATGAGACAATTGAAGATATTGGCAGGAGGCCAAGTGTGATGATGAGCAAACGGACCAAGCAAGCACTGAAACTGTCCATCTTGCATCATTGGAAGGAGAGGATCCTGGTCAGGAGATGGTTGAGAAAAATGAAGGGGACGTCATGGCTCCGGATGGCACCATTGATGGAGTCATACCTCAACCGGCAGGGAGTGTCCCTGTTAGACGGTCCTCACGCAACAGACGGCCGTCCGTTCGTCTGTCCCATAGTGAATATGTCATGCTTACTGATGTCGGAGAGCCTGAAGAGTATGAAGAGGCTGTAAATGGCGAAAACAAAGAGAAATGGCTGGAGGCCATGAAGGATGAGATGAGTTCTCTTCATGAGAACCATACTTTTGACCTTGTTAAATTTCCTAAGGGGAGGAATGCCCTGAAGAATAAATGAATCTTCCGGTTAAAAACGGACGAGAACACCAAGGAGCCAAGATACAAGGCACGACTGGTGGTGAAAGGTTTTGGTCAATGGAAGGGAATTAATTTTGATGAGATATTTGCTCTGGTAGTGGAGATGTCATCCATACGGGTGGTATTGGGTCTGGCTGCCGCTCAGGACCTTGAGGTGGAGCAGATGGATGTCTGGACCGCATTTCTTCATGGAGAGCTTGAGGAGGAGATTTACATGGAACAGCCGGAGGGGTTTGAGGCTAAAGGGAAGAAAAAACTTGTCTGCCATTTAAGAAAAAGTCTGTATGGCCTAAAGCAAGCTCCTCGGCAATGGTACAAGAAGTTTAAGTCTGTCATGGCCGGCCAAAGGTACCGACGGACTACTCGTGACCACTGCGTATTTGTGTAGAGTTTTTCTGATGATAATTTTGTCATTCTTCTTCTATATGTGATGACATGTTGATAGTTGGACGAAATATTGATCGGATAAAGAAGTTGAAGGAGCAGCTTGGACGGTCATTTACCATGAAGGACCTTGGATCGGCTAAGCAGATTCTAGGAGTCAGAATCCTACGTGATCAGAATGCAAGGAAGTTGTGGTTGTCTCAAGAGAACTATCTTGAGAAAGTGCTCCAACGATTCAACATGGAGAAATCAAAGCCTGTGAGTACACCATTGGCGAATCACTACAGGTTGAGCACTCGTCAATGCCCGACTTTGGATGACGAGAAGAAATACATGAGGTGTTCCCTACTCATCTGCTATGGGAAACCTGATGTATGCCATGGTATGCACCAGACCGGACATAGCTCATGCCGTTGGGACAGTTAGCCAGTTTCTGTCCAATCCGGGAAAGGAGCACTGGTCCGCGGTGAAGAGGATCATGAGATATATTCGAGGTACTTCCAAGAAGTACTTGTGTCTTGGAAGTTACAAGCCTCAGTTGGTGGGATACTCAGACGCGGATATGGCCGAAGATGTTGACACACGCAAATTCACATTGGGTTACTTGGTAAAATTTACGGGCAGTGCAGTTTCTTGGTAGTCCAAGCGATAAAAGTGTGTAGCTCTATCCACAACTGAATCCGAATACATTACAGTCACAGAGGTCTGCAAGGAGATACTGTGGATGAAGGAGTTCGTCTAAGAGTTAGGCATCAAACAGGAGAGATATGTGGTACTTTTTGATAGTCAAAGTGTCATTCATCTAAGTAAGAACTCTTCATTCCATTTCAGATCAAAGCACATTGATATTCGATATAATTGGGTCCGAGAAGTGCTGGAGGAAGGTCTATTGTCGCTAGACAAGGTTAGCACGGAAAAGAACGGGCAGACATGATGACGAAGATTCTACCGAAGGGGAAGAATGAGGCATGCTGCAAGAAGGCCGGGCTAACAAAGTTAACTTCCTCACAATCGAGAGGGCAAGTTTGTTGAAAATCTCTCCCGTAAAGAAGTTTCAGTCAACATCGTTGACCGGAAGGACGGTCAACAGACGGTCAATATAGTTGACCGTCTGAAGGTTCAAGTTGACCGGTTTGGCTGAGGACTCTTAGGATAGCTAAGAAGACGGTCAACATGATATTGACCGGTCTGAATGGGAGGACGGTCAACAGGATATTAACCTGTTCTATATGGAAGGATGGTCAACAAGGTTGACTGTCTCATTAATGCAACACAGAACACCTGCCATTTCTGAAAGGGTGTAGGTTGACCTGCCAGTTTAGGTAACCTTGGAAAACCCAAGGCAACTGATCTATCTTCTGCTGCTACAGGCATGCGCCACCTACTGCTGAGCTGACACATGATTCTTAGGAACCGTGCACCAACCATGAAGCAGGACGTGCTAGTTCAGTTGCTGCCAATGCCTTTTGTATATTCTTATATATATGTATATAAGTAGGCCGGTTAGAGCTGTAGGTGTATGCTCTAAGAGAGTGTTGAGCAAAAAGAGTGGTAAGTGTGAGTGTGTGTGAGAGTAAGAAGAAAACATAGGAGAGGAAGAAGGCCCAATTGTATGTGTGTGCATTTTCGCATTACTGTTTGTAATATCTATCTCATACATAGTGCAATATTTACGGACTTAATGTCCCGTAGTTTTTCCCTTGATTCATAAGGGTTTTCCACGTAAATATCAATTGTCATTTATTCTAGCTTCGATTCCTTTTTTTCTTTGATCTATTTAGTGCCTGTGACGGTAGGCTGCCCATTTCCGGTCAACCCTTTCTCTCTCCCTTTAATTTCCCCAATTTTCCCTATTAAAAAAGAGGAGAAAAGGAGTCACGTGAAGGGGCGTGCCTGCACCCCTCCTTTCCCCCTGTTTTTCCCTGCTTTTCCTTGTGCGTCTATTTTGTTTTCCTGCTTTTCCTTGTGCTTCTATTTTGTTTTCCACGTTATTATTATTATTATTATTATTATATATACATATCAATTTTTCTTTATGTCACAAATACAAAATTGATATTCGGGCGACCGAACGACGCACTTCGAACGCCAGCCTATCAAATCTAATTATTCTCCAAAATGTTTATAATATTTCATTAATTTTTATCACGCCTAGAATACCCAAAAATAAATAAACCCAAATTATATCGAATAAAAATATTTAAAATATTACATAATCTCCCACAATGCTTAATTCGATCACATACTTATTTTCTCAACTATCAATGCAATGGAGACTTCATTATAATCCACCAAATTAACGGCAAACCAAATTCATTGACTACTTCTCCGGCTTAGTTCAAGACCTCAAACGGCCTAATGAACTCTTACTACTATTCATCCTAAGCCTCAAAAATGATCGATGACTTAGAACCTCAATCTTATCCATAAATCTCTGAGCCATGGGTCCACACGCTCCCGCTACACTACTCTGATTGACCATTTATTAGCACACTAAAAATTCGATTGTAACTCAAATTTATTGATTCATATCGGACACATTGGTTACACAGTAGCTATAAACCTAAAAAAATCCCAAATATATATCAATGTATCTAAGGCAAAATTTATAATCCTCACATTATAATTAACTTAGAAAACACAATTGAAGTCATTATCCCAAATATTTTGGTACAGTCTCAAGTTACCACCAAAACTCGAATATTTAACAACTTATTATCTCATTGGCACGCCGACAAACCATTTTTTTAATCCGACTGTATCATCCAAATTCATGATAAATGGACCATCCTTGCTAGCTAATCCACAATTATCTAATCACCCAAAATCATTGTCATTCTAACAACCTCGAAGCAAGATCACAAAGACTTCTTATCTCATAATTTCATAACTCTAATACTCTAAATACAATTCTATCTCCAAAATCAAAATCATAACATCCCATTAGCCTAGATATTAGAACCTACTTGCGGTTCACCTTTCAACATCTCCTATGAAGTATCGAAGACATATCAAGTCTAAGGGCTCCCAACATCAAATCATCGATACTAACGTTTACTTTCTTATGCAGATTTACCCACTTGCACCACCGCATAATCATATCCTCTTTATGACACGACTCCGCAAACCTTTAAGATCAATTAGACAATAATTATCTCCATAAGTAACATTTACAAATCCTCAAAGCAAAGACCTCAATTGCTAACTCCCAAACATGGGTGGAGTAATTCTGATCATAAACTTCTTACCAACTTAACGAAATGGCAACCACCCATAAACGATGTGGGAAAACATAATCCTAAATCTTCTTCAAAAGCGTCACATTCTACTATAATTCACATGATCCATCAGGGGTCAACCAAAATGTCATCATCGACAATTTGCCCTTCATTCCTTGAAAGTTATCCCCATATTTCTCATTCCGACGGATATCGATCGCTTCCAAGTCAAACGCTCCACAGACGCTACAATCCTCGAGGAACACTTAACGAATAACTTATCAGATTCAGAAAGACCCAAGAGAACCGCCCACTTTTGCGACATTAATTAGTCATTCCCAATTAGCCACCGCTCAAAGCTCTACAAAACTGCATTCAAGCTACTGAAGAAACCACATGCCTGATATGACACTTTCTCGAACCAAACTCATATTCTTTACACAATTGAGCACAGGCTAACGACTTTCCTAATCTATGATACAGTCCTCAAACAAAGTTCATATATCCCCATGGCTTTTCAAATTCATTGATAAAGCCTTCACAAAATTGACCTAAATGTGGCTGAAAGATCCAAACCATAAAATCCACAAAATTCCAACGAATCTACAAACCTAAATGGTATTACCGAAACTTGTAACGACCATATCTTTATCCTAAATGCTGCTGTGGGCTCAACTCTCAATAATCCATAATTAACAACACTTTGGATACATATCGATCTTATAAAATACCAAGCCCTTGCAAAAGATCAAACCATTCACCCATTCATTCACAGTGCCCGCTTATCAAACCATTAATTTTTTGAACAACCTGAATTTTCAGTCATCCACAAGTAACCTCATTGGTTCATCATACTCACCGTAAAGGTTATAAAGCATCCCGCAGCAGCACCCAACCGATGCTTTTTTGATTCTATAAGAAATCCTTAAAAATCGATGTTGATTCTGACACAATCTCAAATCTCCGATCAAAAGATAAATAGGCCTAATCTTTTCCTCTAAGAAACATCCTCAAATGCTTATACTGCCAAACTTCTTAGTGACCACAAGAAGACTTCCAGATATTGTCTCATATGCTAAATAACTTTGGCACAAATCCTCATTAGACGACGTGTAGGCAATACGATAATAATTTTTTGATACCTCGACCAACTCTGCCTCATACCTAAAATTTCACAATTAAATTGCAAAGTATAATATTCTTACCAATACACTTCATATCAGCATGGTGACTTTTCAACCGAATCATCACGAATATCATGTCAAAGATCGGCTCCACAAAATAAATCAATTCAGTCCATCCAATCATATCTATGGAACCAAAAAAATATCGTAGACCTCGATACAACTATTACAAAGCCTATATCCTCAAATAAATGAATAAACGTACGAAACATAAATGAAAATATAGATTCATAATCTAAAATAACACACATATTGAAATGTCAAGATTTAAAGACCCTACTTCCACCACGGTAAACGACATCTCTATACTTTGTGCCATCGCCGCATAATCCTGATCCAAGGTGCTAGACTTCTTCACTGTTCGACCCATGGGATAAGGATAATCTTTAATCATGTGGCGAAACTATCCACAATTTGAAATATGCCCCCAAGAAGTCATCGAAAAATATTTATTCATAAAAGCAACCACGAATATGTTCCACGATTTCTCTTTATCCTCCCAACCCATTACTCTTTTCTCATCAACTGACCATGGTCGGCTTCACCTTCCAATTTATGAGAGACATACATTACCTTATCTACTCTAAAACAAAGGGTCACCGAAACACCATTTCATTCCTCAGGATCCACATTTTAACTTTTGTAGGATCCGAGCCACCCAAAAACTCAAGCATTTGAATATTATTACTAAATTGATTATAAATCAACATCCTTAGATTCACTAATACCAAAAATTGACTTCAAGTTACCTTGACCTCGAACCATCAATTTCACCTGATCAGTCTCACTTTCCATGTTATTAAAACATCCCCAATTCTAGTCCTCAGATCAAGATTAACCTAAATTAATCCTCAAGATATACTCCTTCAACTTTTATTTCTTCTAATTCTTATCCTTCAAGATCCTCAAGTCTCGCCAACCTTCCAAGCAAATTTGTATATTCCTCTTCTCAATCTCGTGGTTGGCCATCATCCCAAGCAATCCTTCATCTAGGTATCTTGGTAGCCACTAATATTCTTTCTAAAATAAGAATAATATGGATTATATTGTAATTCAACTTGAATATTAACCAAGACACTAAATACTATGCGGTCAAATGTAACTAACTGATCCTAACTTAATCCTAGCCTAAGAAATACCTTAACTTGATTAAGACACTAACCTGGACACCATAACTGGACAATCAAATTTAATTACTGATCCTAACTTAGTCTAGCTTAAGTCATTTGAACTAAGACAACTAGAATTATTTAGTCTAACCTAATCATCCTACACTTTCATCCACTTATTCAATCTATCTTACTCTAATTTAAACTTTCACATAAGATTCAGATCAAATATAAGGCATCTTATTCTCTGATACCAACTGTGACGGATCATATTTTTTAACCAAAATCTAGCAGAGTTCAGGCTAAAAAATGGTCATCAGACTGATATAAATCTGTACTAAATCCTGTATAGTATATAAATTTCTAACAAAATAACCACAACACAGGATCCACATGACCACAATACATTCGTGGCTCCAACGTCATATTTTTGGACACAATATCGGATAGAGAGATGCCACTAGGTACCTGCATACAGAACATAAACAACCTGCAAAAGTATATACATCCATCACAAATACAGTGGAACTAAACTATCAGTCTATCGTCCATATACAAGTATATGTCTATCAATAAAATATAAAAGTACACCATAAGGTACAAAATCATAAGATCTAAATCTATAAGATCGTCCTCCAAATCTTTGTGCCTAACCGACTTCTAATTCCTCTATCCTGTCCCATTGGGTATATGCTCGTACTCATTTGGAGGTCAAAAAAAAGTAATAGTAAGTCAAATGCTCAATAAGCATAATATAATTATGGATATTGTGCAACATATTCAAAATAAACTAGGGAAGGGAATAAGATTAGTATATATTGATGCAGATATATGAAATATGATCAAATGTACCTTTTGAAACACATTAATCTTTTCTCATTTTATATCTTAATTTTTAGATTCTAAAATACATAGAAATTCTATAATCTCTGTGGACCATGGCTAGTAGGCCTTACCAATTAACGGTGCTACATAACGAGAAAAATAATGTGTTTACTTCTACACATTCTAAAGCACAGACCCATACAATTTATCACCCCGTGGTGAGCGGTATACCTTTAACCCAATAAACGGCACCATATCACATATGTCATCATATCCCTCGTGGCCCAAAGGCAGTCATCGTGCTTTCATAATAATATCTTAATACATGTTAGTAAATACTATCCTGTAAAATATAAATCCTTGGTCCAATTCTATAATTATTTATCCTTAGGAAATTTCATACTTATTTATAAAATATTATTTTCACTCTGAGAGAACGGTTCATCAAACATAACATACCATGGAATTCTCTTCTTATACTTCTCATAATTTGTATAATTCTTATTAATTTACGTCTTCATATGATATAAATTATATGCATGGTCATCAGAAAACTTTGAAAAAATAGAAATTCTTACATCTGTGAGCCAAACAAGACTTTAGAACTTTCGGATGATAAATCCCTTCATAAACGTATATAACATAATTTTTAGAATGTATATAAGATAACATATGAAACATACATGTGGATAAATATTTTAATTCACGTCTGATAATATTTTTGAAACATGTAAAATATACATATATAAATTATATGTATATAAATACAAAATAATCAGAGCATCCACGTCCATGAAGCTAAGATTTTTAAGTTCTAAAACCAAATCGTACATAAATACCAAATCTCATGGGTAAAAGTGCCACGGTTTAGAGTTTCCAAGGGCACAAATCCGCATAAAACTACCAAATCAGATACCCAATTAATTAATAAACACAAACAATGGATGTGTATTTATAATCTAAAGATAATTCTTGTATAAATCTCAAAATAAATGGATAAAATTGTTTCGGGCATGGGTTAGGGTTCCACGTACAAAAAATTGATCAAAACTATATAATCGGATATGAAATCAACATATATGCATACTCAAATCTTGGATTCCATAAAATATAAACATAATCGAGTCTCGAAACGATGATACCCGAAGAAAGAGAAGCAAAAGTGTAAATAAATGAAAGAGAAGGGTATGGATGCACTTACTTCGACCCGATCTACAACTTTGCTAACTAGTTCCAAGTTGAAATCGAACCCAAAAGCCTCGATCTCCTTCTTCTCTCTCTTCTCCTTCACGTTCTCTCTCACTCCTCTCTCTCGGATTGCTAAAACATGAAGCGGAAGTAACCCTCATGTATTTTTATACGCATAGTGGCGCCTCGAGCATCAGTCAGTTATAAATAGGACCATCACACTCATTTTTGTCATTTTGTTTACAATTTTTAGAGCTGGAGAGAGAGACGAGAAGAAGAGAGATGAAGAAAGAAAAAGCCAAGAAACTCGAATGTGAGGTGATTCAAGTTAGGATTTGTGTGATATCCCTGATTTTGATTGGATTATTAAATATTAATTGTACTTTTTGATAAATTAGAGATGACAAATAAAAATATAAAAAATAATAAAAACAAAAATAATATATATATATATTAAAAATGAAAGAAAAACAAAAATAAGAGGAAAAAAAAGAAAAAAAGTAATGGGGAAATAGAGATAAGATCAGGGAGAGTGGGTTTTAAAGCAGAGAGAGAGGAAAGAAGAGGGGAGAAAGGAGAAGAGGGAGAGGGCCGGTGCGAGAGACGCAGCCGATCGCCGGCAGGAGATTCGGCGTCGGTAAGGCAAGCGAGGTGCAATGAGGAGTCAACAGGTTGAGTGTCGGCGGCGGTGTGTTGCAGAGGAAGCCTCGCAGTGAAGAGAGCGAGACCGACGACGAAGTCACACGAGGAGAGCAACGGCGGCAGCGCAGCGGCGCCAGCGCCAGCACCAGCTAGGTGATGCAAGGGAGGCCGACGACGGCCACACAAGCTGGAGGCGTGGTGGTGGAGCACGCCAGCAGAGGGCTGAGCACGGAGGAGAGAGAGGGCGCGACATGGGAGAAAGAATTGCCTGATTCTGGTGTTTCGTAATATCCTTTCTTCAGATCTGTAAAGTATAAAATCCAGACAAGTATCTATAAACCCACTCTTTGATCCTGATTTAACATCTGATTTATTTTAGACACTATTTAGAATTTTTTACTAACATGTATGTATTTTTATACACCTTATATATTTATTATGGACATGCTTGTGCAGTTCATTGGATCATAGGAGTTTTTGGACTAGATTTTATGATTTTTGGACGGTTTAATATATTTGAAAACCCGAATAATTTATAAAATACTGTGTATTTTTATATCAGTATATTTATATGAAAATAAATATGAAACTTTGCATAGGCCGTACAGTTATATGTATGTGACGGATTGTAATCACTACATTTAGATTTGGATTATTGGATATTCTGACCAACTCCTGACGGGGAGATTTATTTGGATATCCATTTTTTGCTGGCAGGAAAAATTCGAAGTAGTGATTCTTCCCATTTGAATAATTTGATTTGACCTAAGAATATATTCGGACGTCCTAATATCTTTGAGAAACTTGAAGATTACACCTAAAATTACGGGTGACAAATAATAGTAAGCAACCTTATCCATGGGTACAAAATGCATGGGTGGCCATGCATGCTGGCCTAATTTGTATTTATTTTTACCTAAGATTATCAGAATTATGTGTAACCCTTTCTCAAACTTGTCTTTAAATAATCAGAACTCAAATTTGATAAATGATTTGTATCTCTATATTTATTTGTATTGAACTTTGATTTGGATATGAATTTTAAACTTACATTTAAAATTCGCCAATTTTTTTTCTTAATTGGGCATTGGTATGTCTCATACAAATAATTTTGAATATATGTTTTGATCCGGACCTTTAGAATATCTGTCGCGATACTATTTCGGCTTTTGCGCACGCTATTGGATCATCCAGCTATCAAATTCTGTCCCAGATCACAATCTGATCGGGCCGTGGATTTTGACTCAGACACAGAGTTGGACTTGGAATCAGCTATTTGCCTATTGGAATCGGTCCGGATCACTTTTAGTTTGTTTATATATAAATATACATGTTCCGATGAGAACTGTTTTCTGATTTAAATTTTTGTTTTGGATTTGGATATTTGAATTGAGTATGAGACGACCACTGAATTTTAAATTCTGGATATTGGATTTTTATTTGATTTGTCATATTGGCGATTTGGATTTATTCTGTCATTTGAATAGATTTTTATCCATTTGATATTCTCTCTGATTTATTAGACTTATTTTTTTTTAAAATCTAATACTTGTTGAATATTAGGCTCATTTTTTTTATTTTATCCCTTCAGAGTGGATGATTCGAGTGCATTGCAGGAGTATGGACGTGATCTTTTAGTTCTTCATCTGATTCGGTGAGTTTTAGTTCTATTATGATTTAAATTGGTATTTGATGTGATCGGATTATGAAATTGGTTGGGTATAGGTCCATGGTTATATTTCTGGGACAATTTAGATATTATGATATGTTTGATTATAATTTTTGGTTAAATTGTCACATCTCTTAGATGATTGTAGAGTAGGTCGTATTTATTTTATCTGGACGATTATCCGATGAGGTTCTGTGTGGATTTTGTTTGGTGTCGAGTACTGTTGATTGATTTGTCACACCCAAATTTTGGGATTTAAAATTATTTGTTTAAAATTATTTAGAATTTTACATTTTAAAAATTATAATTAATTATTTAAATTGACCTGCTTAGCTCGGGTTCATGATAGAATTGGTATCAGGAAAAAGTTATAAGGAGAGGTACTTTCGGTCATTTTGGATAAATAATGGACTAAATTTTAATGTGATCAATACTGTCTTTGACAGATTGGAGAGAATTTTGATTGTTGAGGCTTGGTTTTGAATCGGAAGGGCAAGTAGTGGAGGTTTGGGTTTAGATTGAAAGGATGATCACCTGATCATGATGAGTCGCACGAGTGAGATAATGTAAGATTTAAAATAACGGTTGAATTAAAATTTTATTGGGTTTCTGCATATATGTGGAGATTTTGTTGGATTTTGCGATTCTGGAGGAGCAGTGGTCTGCGATGGAGCTGGTCTGAAATCTCATGGAGTAGAATGAGATTTTGGTCGGCAGAGAAGATTGGCATGGTCCTGCCCAAGGATGG